>OZ025289.1:89695519-89737606 GCA_964019185.1 Maratus speculifer | reverse complement strand
CAATTTATTGTGGGAAGTGCCCACTTTGACAGCTTTTTTTAAATATATATTTAGCCTTTATCAAAAATCTGACCAATACGGCACATTACACAGTTCCTAAATAACAAATAACTGTCAATTGAATGCGTTTGAGAGCAAAATTGAATTTAAAAATAAGTCATAAAAAAAAACAATTTGTTATTTGAATACAACCTCAATTATTTATCATGATCGCTTCCGGAAAATTTTTTTGCGAAGTGCTTACTTTGACAGCTTTTAAAAAATATATATTCACCCTTTTTCAAAAAATCGACAAATACGCACATTATATAGTTCCTAAGTAACAAAAAACTGTCAATTGAATGCGCTTCAGAGCAAAATTGGATTTAAAAATGAGTCATAAAATAACCAATTTGTTATTTGAATACCCACAGTTCATTAATCATGATCGCTTTTGGGAAATTTTGTGCGAAGTGCCCATTTTGGCAGCCTTCTTTAAAAATATATTCTGCCTTTATCAAAAAACTGGTTAATCCGTCACATTACATAGTTCCTAAAATAGAGGACCTGTAAATTTTAAGGGTTTGAGAACAAAAATGAATTTAAAAATGACTCAGAAAAAACGCAATTTGTTATACTTAATCAATTTTTAATGACGATAACTTCGGGAAATCTGTTCAAAATACCCTTTTTGGCAGCCTTTTTAAAAATATATTCTGACTTTATCAAGAAACTGGCCAATACGTCGCATTATATAGTTCCTAAATAAGAGGATCTGTCATTTGGATGCGTTTAAAATCAAAAATGAATTTTAATAAAAAGTCAGAATATAAGCAGTTTGGATTTGAGGTTTTTTCTCCAACTCCTATTTTTGTTTAATTTATTTTTGCTATAAGAATTGGTTCTATGAAAAACTTGTTAATATAAAAGTTGTAGATATTATTGTGAAGATGTAAAATAACTTTAATTAGATATGATTGCTTAAGAATTGCGTAAGTTATGGATTTTTTTCTTTTGCCTCCCCCCTTTTTCTTTGCATTTTCAATTTTTTTCATCGGTAAAAATTGGTCCTATCAAAAACTTGTAAATACAAAAGTTATAGATAATATTAAGTACATTTATATAAAATTTAGTTGGATTTGATATCTTGAGAATTGACAAAGTTATGAATTTTTTTCTCCCAAAAACCATGTTTTTTTCGCCCCTTGAGCCCATTTTTATCTCTATCAAAAATCTGTAATGCATAAGCTTTTTGCCCATTTTTTAGAAGTAATATAAACTTTAAACTGATTCGATATCTATTTTAATTAAGAAGGTATCGCGTTTTTTCGGTTTTCACAAAAACCCTCCCTTTTTCCACCCCCTTGGTCCGATTTTGCCCATTAACGAACTAGACCGAGATATTAAGCTCCTTGATTTAATGTAAAAGTTTGAAGAAGATCTGAGCATAATTATGGAAGTTATCGTGTCCAGAAGAAAGTGATATACACCGATAGATAGATAGATAGATAGATAGATAAACTTTTTTACTGATGGTAGTTTTGGGGTCTAGGAGTCATGATTCGTGTAGATCCGCAAAAATTTTTCAGAAATTCCAACATGGGAGAGAATGCAATAGGTAGTATTTCGTACGAAATCTACCTAAAATTGTCCCCCTTACTTGTCTAAACACATAAATTTTCAACAGCTTATACTTGTTGCTTTGAAATAGTACTCTCTAAATTCTCTTTAAAATAGTACGTGCATATGTATCAATCGTTCAATAAATAAGAAATTTTGTTTTTAAAGGTATGAAAAATATACTGTATCAAATTTCATGTTTTTACCCGTGAAATTGGAAGGATAAAGCGATTTCACGAGTTTTCAAAAAATAAAAATGTGTTGCGGGTATAACTTTCCAGACATTAAGATCATTTTTCGAGCACGTTTCAAAGTTTTGAAAATTATTCATTTTTAACTCGATATTTCTTTACATGTAGAACATTTTTAGTATGCTATTTTGATTTTTTTTTTTTTCAAATAATGCACCAAAAGGATCAACTTCGAAATATTGCACGCATGTATATCAAACATTCAATAAATAAGAAATGCTTTTCCTAAAGATATGAAAAAGATACTGGGTCAAATTATACATTTTTTCCTAGAAAATTGAAGGATCATGGAATTTCACTAGTTTTCGAAAAAATAAAATTTTTTATACAATATAACTTTACAGACATTTAGAGGATTTATTGGGTACATTTCAAGGTTTTGCAAGTTGTTGATACTATTTTTAGTCGATATTTCAATAGATGTAGATAGCTGTTAGTGTGCTATTTTGAAATATTTTTCAAATATTTTCTATAATTTTTTTTTATATTTTTGTTAGCAACTTCATTGTAAAATATAGTCGATCATAATATCTTCACTAACATTTAAAGTCAATATTTGCGAAAAATCGTCATAAATATATGTACAGTGCCATAATTCCTGTTTTCCGGATTTTTTTTTTTTTTTTTTTTTCACACCCACATTTTGATCTCCTAGAACTTTAAGAACTGGTATCCGTGTCAGCTTTTAAATGTTAAAGCCTGTTTTAATTATTTTATTTACATTATTTAAAAGTCAAATTAAGAAATTATTACAATTATTATTTTGTAATGGCAAATGAAGATTTTGAACACAAATATGCTCATTTATATTTATTTTTTTATTATGAAAAAAACAATGAACTTCAGATTAATAAATATAGTCAATAATGATATATTTAGTATTATTAAGTACGGAAAATTTGCGTAAAATGTTTGTTATTCATGTTTTATCGACGTACGGTGCTGTAATTCACGTTTTACAGAATTTTTTGCTTTTCACACCCATTTTTGCGGCTCTATTACGGCTAAACCATTGTTCAGAGAAAACAATTTTAGTACATAAAATGTTGAAAATTTTGTGCTCTTTAATTTATGTATTGATGACTTTTATGTAAAAGGCATAATTTTGAACTTATTTAGAAAAAACGAAAAAAAGCCACGTTTCTTGCATATTTTTTGCCAAAAAAACGTATTTCCGGGGAGAAATTTTTTTGGATAATGCCAGATTCGTGTTCAGCGACCCAAAAAACATAAAGGGAATCAAAAATCAAAACTACACCAAAATAACATAAAAATACTTTTCTTTAAATAGTGGTGGGAAGTCTAAAATTTTATGTTCAACGAAAAAAAATATTTGGACGTTAGTGTCTTAATTCTATATAAATTAGTCTGTTTTGGACAAATTGATGTTTACTGCTTTCTACTACTACTGAGCATTGCATTACACAAATTTATCATTAAAATTTGCAACCTAACCTTTAAATTCGATGTCTACATTGAGTACGTCACCCAGTCATTATTTATGTCCAAACCGTCCATATCTTTAAAGGTAAATATCTCACCTAATTTCCGACATTTTTGTTCTATAATCATTATTAAAAATACCATTATAATTTTGAAATTATATGCAAGTCTATCACCCTTAAACAGCTATGCTGAATGCCGTTAAACAAAATTTGTATTTAACGGGGAAACGAAAACTATGTAACCTAGAAACACCGCAATAGTTTTCATGTAAAATTTAAAGTAAACAGCTTCTAATTTTTTTCATAATTTTAATTTCTGCAAATTCATAAATAGTTGTGAGGTAATTTATTTTTGCTCTACGTTTTCGACGGTATCTCTAAAAATATAGTACCTCAAATTAAAAAAATGTGTTTTTGAGTTCAGTGTTACAAAAGTTTTCACACCACACTCCACATGATATACAAAGTAAACATTATTTTCAAGTAACATAATTAGATCCTCTACATTTCCCCCCAAACTTGCTTATGAAAAATCTGTGTATATGTGAGATATAATTTTTAATTAATTCTCCTAATTTGAACTTTCCATACTGCATAATTTACGAGTAAGCTCTGACAGAAAGAAAGAAAGACACGGTGGGTATCTTAAAACGGTTCCGTTTACGTTTTATAGTTACCGAAATACACATAAGAAAAGAAATAGAAGACTTTCGACACAACGAATTTTCTCTATAATTGATTCTGATCCAAGAGACGGAGAAAGCCCGTGTAGATAAAATAGCTTCAAGCACAACAATCGCTGCAGCGGACAACAAAAGATGTCAAATGCAGTTCTCTATTTAAGAAAATGTATTTTGTACTATCTTTTCATCCATACGACAGTTTTGCTCTGAATCAGTAAATCATCCGTTAGTTCAGTTTGTATTTTTGCGTAAAATCGTAACCTAATAATTAAAACATAAAATTACATTTTTAAATCACGATTAGTATTTGCTTTTTAATTATTGTCCACTCAAAATCAAATAATCAAATATACAAATCAGTTACATTAATACTCGTAAAAGGAATGTAAATTTTTAACCACTCTTTTCGACAATTTTTCTAAAAAAGGAAAATAAAAAGTAAAATTAAAATTAAAATTAAATTAAATAAATAAAATTAAATAAAATTAAACAAAATTAAAATAAATAAATAAACGATGATTTTATGAAATATTATTTCTTGTTGTAAAAATAAATCATTTTTAACAAAATAGCTTCCAAAAATGGCAATCAGCACAGTAGACAAAAGAGGTGTCAAATGCAGTTTCCCTATTTGAGAAAATAAGTTTTATCTGATCTTTTATCCGTATGACAAGATTAGTCAGAATCAGTCAATCATTTATTGGTTTAGATTAAACTTTTTGAAGTAAAATTCTTCTACTAATATTGTTTTTCACATTAATATCTTCGTTCTACTACACTGCAAAAAAAATCTGTAAAGTTATTAAATTTTTTCGAGCAAACTGGGATTCCCAGAACTTTTTATAAAACGGTAACAGCAAAAATTCATGTAACAGAATCTGGTATATGATTTTTTTTTTTTCATTTACCGTTGCATAAATTTTCTAGAAATTCTACATTCTCAGGAAAAGCTTAGATACTTTACTTTTTATTTCAAGAGTAGTTTATTAATTTCCATTTACATCTGAATTCCAAAAACATGAAATTATATCAAGTTTTCAGGATAATTTTCTGTGTTACAGTAATAGATTAGTGAAATAAATCAAAGAAAATAATTCAACTGCATAGTCACAAATAAAAGGGATATGGCTCATGAAAAAAATACTTATATTTTTTTTTCAAATAAATAAAACCAAAATTTAGGATTTCCGAAATAGTACACTGTAAAAAAATCTGTAAATTTACTAAAATATTTCTAGGAAAATTGGTATTCCTAGAGCATTTTTATGGAACGGCCACAGACAAAATTTATGTTACAGATACAAATATGCACTGAAAATCCAAAAAAATCTGTAAAGTTACTAAGAATTTTTTAGAAAATTGGGAGTCATACAGATTTTTAATGTAATTGCTTCCCATGTTACAGATAAAAGTCTAGTAAGATAACCGTAATTTTAGTAGATCCATTTGTAAATTTACGGATTTCTGTATCTTTTCAATATTAGTTTTATAGATTTACAATACTTTTCTTGTACAGATATAATGTTAGTAAACTTACAGATTTCGGCAACTTTACATCTGTAGGATTATAGTTTTTTTACAGTGTATTTCTAATTTTAAATGTGGGCCGTATTTGAAAAAAATAATATCTATTCTATTATAGATTTATAAAAATGTCGATCAGAAAATAGCGCAAGATTTTTAATGTAAGTTTTATTGTTTGAGTTTATTATATTTATTAGGTAATTCTTTTTGTCAATGACTTCAAAAACTGAAAGGAAAATTTTCTACACAACATAGTTATAATAAAAATTTTTACATTGCACTTAAAAATGCAGGATAATTTACTTCATTTTTTGTTTATCCTAATTTTTAAACTTTTTTTTTTCAATTTATTTTGTCGGAAGGAAAAAATAATTGTTCGCATAAACTTACTGAGATTTGGACGATCATATTTAATTCTATATTTATTTAATTTATGTATGCATTTTTTAAGCTCTTTTCAATTTTCAATTAAAAGCGATATTTGTTTGGAAATAATATAAAATCGAAGTTTGAAATAATGTTTTGGAAGACATCTACATGAAATATGTGAAATTTTAAAAAAACTTTTCTATTGTTAAGCGATATATTTAAGATAAATAAACTTAAAATGCCACTTTCATTTATTTATTAAATTTATTAAGTATACTGATTAACAGTAACCAGGGAAAAAAATTTAAAAGATCTTGAATCGAAAGAAATGTTAAAAACACAGTACATTAAAAAAAAAAAAATCAACACATTTTTAATATTTATTTTGCAAAGTTGCATTAAACATCGAAAAGTTTTAATATACTTAGGTTAAAAATATGCTCTATTTTGTATTATCATGTGAATTAATTTCAAAAATTCTTGTGTATATTTTTACTTGAAACTCCTGCAAACACTAAAATATTTATAGATTCTTTTTAAAAAAAGATTAAACGTAATGAATAATTTAGCTATTTTCGTAAGGTTTTTAAGCACCTGTAATAAGTTTCTTCCCTTTATAAGTTTATAGTAAATACAACTTCATTTACTAAAATGCATTATTTATAAGTGAAAATTATTATTAAGAATTACCCTTTCCGTAACTTTATTTTTTTATAATAAAAAGCTAGCTTAACAAATCATAAGATTCTCCAAAGAATGACGAAAAGCTTTTTTTTATAACTAATAAATATTTAAAAGAACGAAGGAACGTAAAACAAAATACTGCGTATAACTCATCGTAGGGAGTTATTAAGATCATAAAACTTAAAACATTGGATATAATAATATTGCTATGTAAATATATCTTTTTTGAAAACGCATTATGAAACTAAACTTGGAAAGAAAATTCAAAACTTTGAAAACTTGTATACCCAACATAATTACAAAAAAAAAAAAAAAAAATTAATAACATCAAACAAACTAGCAGAAAAAGAAATATAAAATGGAATTTTTATATTTGAAAATAATACTCCTTAATCTTAAATGTGTTTAATAGAAAATTTTAAACAATATTTATCACAGTGAACAATTTAAAACGAAAATAAACGAAAGTAGCATTTTTCTCATAAATTTAGAAAAGTTTTAGCAATCAAACTTTTAATTTGCTTGTGACATAAAAACTAGAAAGAAAAAGTTTACAAACTATAATAGTAGATAGTTTACAAAAGTCTGAAAAAGGACTGAAAAGTGTTTTCAGGATTCTGTGTTAAAAACTATCTAACGATTTATTAATATAAGTTGTAGAGATTAATCTTTAATCAAAATTAATTAACAAATTTTAAAAAGGAAGTGGGTTAATAAGGGCTATTTTTCGTCCATCATATACCCGAAAAATAAGTTTCGAATTCAGATGATTGTTATGCGGCTTTGTATTGTTAAAGATATGTATTTTTGTTTAATATAAGTTTTACGTGATAAATAAAATAATAAGTCATGGAAATTAAAACCCGAATGTAGAGTGATTTGGTTTTTTTCTGCATTTTTGACGTTTTTGGTGTCTTTGAATTAATTTTTTATTAAGAAGCGCTCGATGAACCCATTAATTTTGAAGTGCAATGATTCTACTCTTTATAAGCTTTTATATGAGCATTATTTTATTTGGGTTCAGTGTGCGCTTCTACCTGTAAAAGAAAAAAATGTATTATGTGAGAGAATCAAATGCACTACTATCGGAGCACGTTCAGACATTTTTTCCGTACTTAAAAAGTATTAACGTTGTTCAGACGTCAATGATGTTTTCTAAAATTGTTTTCGTAAATATTTATTAAAGAAATTACTAATAAATAATGCTTGGATATCAATGTCATTGTTGTAAAATCTCGCAGAAAACTTTTCGTATCTGTTCTAACCGAAAAGTTATATTGATACTTAGAAAAACTGAGATTTACAGAGTGGTTCTTAATAGTGCTCTAAATGCAAATAATATGTATTTCGTGTTCTCCAGGCTTTAAATACTTCTATTTCTCCTTCTGATGTAACAATAAGAGATTATGCGTCAACGATTACTGTCGATGAGACCACAAATAAGAAACCTAATATACATTTAAAAATCAATAGCTCATTTTCACAACTCTAACACTTGTTGTATGATATGTAAAGGTAAGAATTGCCTCATTATTGTAGCAAAAGATATTGAAACTCAACCCTTTATAGAAACTAATATCTATATTTTGTCGCGATAACGATGCTGTAAAACTCATATTACTTGATCGGTAAATTGACTCTGCAAGATTTAAGTCCTGTAAGTGAGAATACATCGATGTATGAAATGCAATGCATGAAAATATTTAAACCAATATCAGAAATTTAGCAAAGAAGGCCTCGATTTTGATACACCGGGACACTTTTCCGAAATCTATTATTGTATTATCATGGGTATATTTATGTCTGATTTTAACTATATTTTTAAACTTGTAAAATCCAAAACATGTTCCTCAATAAAGAGGTCATCTCGTACTTACTTTGCAATGTTACTTGTAAAAATTAGAACTGGTCTCATGGTTTTCTGTCTACATTACTCAATATAAGAAAAATAATAATATCTTCTGTAATAATATCTTCTGTTAAAATAATAATATTATTGAGATTGTTGAAAGCGAAAAAGGGTAAAGATTAATGTGTATGTCGTAAATGCTGGTAATTTTTTCGAAATCAGAAGCATTAAATATCAAATGATTATTACAGAACCCTGATATCACAATTAAATATTTTAAGACAGTGGAGTTCGATATCTTTAAAAATGAACAATTTTCATGCCATTATTTTGTCTTATTTTAAAGTTTTGTTTCCATGGAGTTATTACGAATAATATATAGGAAATGACTTTAAATAGCATTAGTGGAGAAATCACGGCACTACATTTTTGTGAATATATAACTGCTAAACACTTATTTCTTGTTATAATCAATAAATTACTATATCAGTTTTTTTTGTTGTTTGGAAAAAAATAAAATAAAAGTAAACTGTAAAATTTGATAGAAATTTAATGGGGCGTTTTTATCTCAGGATATCATACATGACAAATAGTTGAATTTTAGGATATAATTCACTTGTACTGTTTCCTATGTTAAAAGTGAAAATATTTAGCCATTAGTTTAAAAAAATCCAAATATGAGTAGATTGTCTTGTTACTAATACAATGATAGCGACAGAATTGAGGTTTAGTAATTAATTGTCTTATAAAACGGTTACAAAAGACGCAATTTAACCCCTTAACGCGCAGTGTTGCCAGTCGGCAACACCTAAAATTTCCCCGTAATTGGAGACACAAAAACTCTGTGAATATTTCAAAAACTACTCTAATGGCTACTTTAAATCTTCCTTATGAGTTCTAGATGGCAGCTCCACAGAGATCAAACTCTATTGTTTTTAAATAATAGGTAAGATGTTTTACTGTAATATGCGCTTCACAGCAATGCTCTTCTCACTGCGCTTATCAATGCTTTACTTATAGGAGGTTAACACTTCGGCAACAGCTGTATAGTTAAAATGGTTAGTGCAATCTTTACAAAATAATATCTGTGTACCCCTCAAGGCCTAAATAGATTGCCTAATTTTTTTTATCTTTAAATTCCAACTTTAAAGGGTAGTGCGCCGGAAAGGGTTAATTAAGTTTTCATACAATGGTTATCCCTTTTGACTCAAGATGTAATTCTCAGTGACTACTAGCGTCCGATTTAAATGAGTGCTTTAAATGCTTTGGACTCACTGTTGCCAGATTGTAGAAAGCTGATTTCCCCAAAATTTCTAAAATTTTTCCGAAATCAGAGCTTTTTTCAGAAAAAGTCCCTGACGGAATTTCTACTTTAAAAGGCATGTTCTCAATTTTAAATTTCCCCTTATAAAATTTTTTAACAAATTTAAACTCAATTTTTCCCCAAACCAAGCATTTTTTTTTTTTTTTTAATTCTTCATTTATGGAAAAAAAAAAAAAAACATTTAATCTTAACAGAATTTTGCATGAATATTCAAAGCTAAAAGAACAACAAAAACAGTTATAAAATTGCTTTTATACTTGTTGTATGAATGCATACTATTAAATGAAATGTATTGTGTGCTTGCGTTTCTGTCTGAGATGACAGGGAAATCTGAATCACTTATCTGAAAATTCAGAGGAGAGGGGGGGGGGGATATCCCAATTCAGATCATGATGAATCTGTAGTACATATAAACGGTAAGCACGACCAACGAGAATAATGATTTATATCTATTATTTCTGTACTTTATTTTCATTTTCCAAAACAAAATTGAATTCGAGACAGATCCATCCTGTATTGGCAAATGTCTAAAAGTAAAAATTGAAATTGTGACGACTATTCCCTAAGTTTTTCCCTAAATATGTTCATAGTCCCCAAACATGTCCCCAAGATTTACTTGTCCCCCAAACATTTCCCTGGATATTCAAAATTCCCCAAAATGGGGACAAAATCCCCAATCTGGCAATACTGTCCGGACACACTTGTATTTTAAACTAACTCTCTTCGCCTTACCTAATAGCTAAATAATTTGTGATAAATCAGGACGGAATAAACTGTAAAATATTAGTGGTGTCCAAAGAATTTGGTGTCCCACAATCGGAGGAACACCTGTCAACACTAGTGGTAAGTTTTAGTCACCGCTCAGGTTCATTGGGTTAATTAGAATTTTACGAAATACTACAACTATTGGAAAGTATCAAAAGTAAAATATATTTAAATATTTTCCACAAACTACATGTTTATGCTCTGAAAATTTTACTAAAAAAAGCGCATTTCATGCATACATAAAAACAAATAATCCTTTCTAAATTATATACTATTTCACAACAGAATTCGTATAAAGAATATCGCTTCCTACAAGTCTATACCAAAATTTCAAAGCAATATAAACCATTTGATTAAATGAAATAGTCCTCAAGTGTTCGCGTCCGGGATGGTTCAGTTTGAAGAGCATCGGCGGCTTCAGCCAATACATACCTGGGTCGGACTTTTTTCACCCAAATTGGAAAATTTACATCTGTTTCAATATAAACAATTTCTATTGTTAAGGAAAAATAAGAAATAAGCCGAATAGTATTTTTCTATTGTGCGATGCCTCATTTGATGTAAAATACCTTATTTATTTTTTTTTTAATGTTATCAACCGTCGAAGTTAACTTTCTTGATACGTTTCGTTATATATTTATTAAAAGATAAATAAAAAACTCAATTAAAAATTGTTCAAAATAAAAATAGGCTATTTCATTTTTTTTTAAATTTAGTTTAGTAAGACGGATTTATTGTTACTGAAATTGTGTAATAATGTTTAATTATTTTAGTATTTTCTGCATTCTTTAATGCATTTAAATAAAAATACATTACCTTCCAGTATTTTAGAAATGTTATAATGCTTACAATGAAGCACTGTGCTTTACATTAAATAAAGATTAAAAAAAAAATATTTCTTTATTACACCGATATAATAAAACTCTCTTTATATAGTGATTATTTTTACATTCATAGAACGATAGTTGATAATACATTACAAAAATACTGATTGTTTTAATAATATTTAAAAAATTACATTTATTGGTTTATAACAAGATATAAATGCAATCGGATTTTAAAAAATAGCTTTAAAATAAATAAAATTATATCATATATTATTGCAACATTTTTCTTGTGAAATAGAATAATATTAATTAAAAAATCATACACAAGACACATAATATATAAACGGATATTATTTTATTTTTTTCTCATCAAAACCACGTTGAAATTCTACCAATATATATTTCAAACTTTCAACAAATATGAGACGCTCATAGTAAAAAGAAAAAAAAATATCTTTACAATATAATATTTTATATGTTCGTTCTTGAAAATTGAAGGATCAGACAATTTTTGCAATTCTATACAAAAATAAAAAATGTATTTTTGAAAATAGCTTCCGTGACTTTTTTATCATTTTCGTAGCGCGTCTTAAAGTTTTTCTCTTTATTGATGTTACTTTTTTTTATATGCAGTCAATATTTTTTTCAGTGTAGAAAATTCTAAGTGTAATATACTTCAAAAATTTCCCAAATATTTCCAATATTTCTATTCCAAAATGAAATCAGAAGGTTAATTTATTTTGTTTTCTGTCACAAACAAAAGAACGATACAAAAAAAAAAAAAAAAAAAAAAAAGAAAACAAATATTTTAAAGTAACCATATAATCAACCATTTAAATTATTAATTTAATATTACAAAGTACTGTGAATTGTAATATAAGAAATATTCAAAATATTGGAGAACATTTTGAAGTATATCACACTTAGAATGTTCACTGAATAAAATATTGACTGCATATTAAAAAAATAATATCAATGAAGAGAAAAACTTTAACATACTCTACGAAAATGATAAAAAAGACACCGAAGCTATTTTCTAAAATATTTTTATTTATTTTTATTTAATTATTATTATTTAATTATTATTATTATTATTTTTGGTAAAGAACTGCAAAATTGTCTGATCCTTCAATTTTTACGACCGAGGACATAAAATATTACATTGTAAATATTTTTTTTCTTTTTACGATGAGGGTCTCATATTTGTTAAAAGTTTGAAACATATATTAGTAGCATTTCAACGTGGTTTTGTTGAGAGAATCCTTGTATATATCAATCCTTGTATATATTAAGTGTCCTTGTATAATTGTCCTTGTATAAATCCTTGTATATAATAAGTGTCGATAGTGTATTATTTTTAAGTATTTTATTTCTCATGAAAAAATGTTGCAACTAGTCGTTGGGGGACTACCGTAATACTTACCCATCACGGATATGCATAATATATGAAAATAAAACGTGAAAACTGCAAAATGCATTGCAATTCCAAATCAAAATTTAAACGCATATTTAAATTGTTTTATTATGCATAGTAATGCTCTATCAATGAATTGCTGATGAACCGATTTCGACAAATTATATAAAACGCCAAAATACTCAAGTAGTACCTGATTGCGTAAAATAAACATCCTTATAACTCCAAAAATAATAAACATATTAACTAACAATTTACTGCGTCCGATTAAGCGTCACATTTCTAATTATAACATACCTTTGAATTGAAAATTGAATGAAATATAGGGTCATGAAAAATCGAAGAATGTGGAAAGCAGATTTACACATATCTCGGAAACTAATAATCCGATTGACTTCGTTTCTTTATGCAAAATTTGTGTTAATTTATTGCCTTTTACGTCCACTCCTTAAAATAAAACATTTCGAAAATTTTTGTATACCTTTCATCAGAACGAAGTTTTCGAGAGTCCGAAAAAAATAGTGCCGGATAATCGAGGTTATTGTTATTAAATAGACTTCATCCCATTCTTACATAGTAAGAGCATACAAAGTTTCAAGACTCTATCTCGATTTTTCTGGGATATAGAGCGGTTACAGACAGACAGACGGCGGACGGCGGTTTTTTTTTTTTTTTTTTTTTTCAGAATTCTGTTTTTCGCAATCTCCAGTGTCTCAAACCTGTAAATCCGTCAAAAATATTTTTTCGAATTTCAAAAAGATTGCAATATTACCCTATACGACGTATGATGAGTAAGTAATATATAAATATTTCGATGTAAAATCTAAGCCACTAGTCGTTGGGGGGAGGGGGCACCGTAATACTTACTCATCATGAATATGCATAATATAAAATATGAAAACAAAACGCGTGTAAACTATAGAATGCATCGCAATTCCAAAATAAAATTTAAACGCATATTTAAATAGTTTTAATATGCATAGTAATGCTATATTAATGAATTGCTGATGAGCCGATTTCAACAAATTATATACTACGCCAAAATACTGAAGTAGTACCGGATTGCGAAAAAGAAACATCCTTATAACTCCGAAAATAATAATCATATTAACTAACAATTTACTGCGTCGGATTAAGTGTCTTAATTCCAATATATATATATATATATATATATATATATATATATATATATATATATATATCAACATATGTTGCGGCCAAAACCCGAAATCGGCCAATTCTAGAACTGGCCGGCCAATTCCCGAACTGGCCAGTAACGTTTAAAAATGACTGGCCAATTCTAGAATTGGCCGGCCAATTCGCGAACTGGCCAGATGCGATTAGCCAATTCGCGAACTGGCCAGATGTGATTGGCCAATTCCTTTAATCATTTCTAACACAGTTGAAAGTGTCTATGAATTCAAATAGTGTAGTCGTCTAAATGGCCGTTCTCTAACTCGAGTAAAGGCTCGGGATGACTTGTATTTGTTATCTTATTTCGTTTATCAATTTATTTTGGCACTGATAGGGAATTGTGTACTGTTTTTTGTTAATTTACTGGGATATACAAAAATATTTCGTTTCAATATAATCAATAAGAATCGTTTTTACGGTACATTTTAATGTTGTTACATTACAATAAAATTGGTACCTATGTATCATTAATAAAGACGACAAACAGTTATTTATTACAGTGCATGAAATATAGCAATTCTAGATTTTTTCAGAAACATTGAAAATTTTATTACTAAGAAAATGATGAAAGAATTTTTTAGTGCCTTTTAATGATGTTACACTATTTCAAATTTAATGAAAATCACATGCTTCTCTAGTGTAGAAGAACTTTTTTTATAGAGTATATTGATTAAGTAGCCATTTTAGTTCGTTTATTGGGACGCCAAAATGAATTCCGATAAAGATTATGATATTGCCAAAAAATCCTTTTTAGGGCATTTTTATAATGTTACATTATTTGAAACATAATGCAATTTACAGCCCTAGCTTATGTAGGAAGCAATATATATTTTGTAGAGTATTGGTTAATTAGTAATCATAGTTCGTTAATAGAAACATCAAAAATGACTCCAATGAAGAATTATGATACATTTCATACATAATGAAGTTTATATGCCCTTCTCATGTGGGAAGCAATGCTTTTTTGTAGAGTATTGATTATGTAGTCAATATAGCTCATTTGTAGGGACGCAAAAAGTATTCCGATAAAGAATTATGATAAATGCAAGGAATCTTTCATAAAGTATTTTAATGATGTTACACTATTTCAACATAATGCATATGTGGGATGTAAATTTTTTGTAGCATATTGAATAAGTAGCCATTCTAATGTACGTTTATAAGAACGCCAAAAAGAATTCCGATGAAGAATAATGATGTATGCCAAAATACCTTTTATAGGGTATTTTAATGATGTTGCACTATTTCAAACATAATGCAATTTACAAGCCTGTCTCATGTGAGTAGCAATATTTTTTTTAGAATATTGATTAAGTAGCCATTATAAGGAAATATAATACATGCGAACAAATCTTTTATAAGGCATTTTAATGATGTTACACGATTTCGAACATAATGCACATGTGATACTTTTTTTGTAAAGTATTGATTAAATAGCCGTTACAGTTCGTTTACAGGAACGCCAAAAAGAATTCCGGTATAGAATTATGATGTATGCCAAAAAATCTGTTATAGGTTATTTTAATGATATTACACTATTTCAAACATAATGCAATTCATGAGCCTCACTGATGTGAGAAACAATGTCTTTTGTTGCGTATTGATTAAGTAGCATTTGTAGATCATTTATAGGGGCGCCAAAACAATTCCAATAAAGAATTATGGCATATTTCAAACATAGTAAAATTTATATGCCTCACTCATGAGGGAAGCAGTAGGTTTCTTTGTAGAATATTGATTAAGAAATCATTATAAATCGTTAATAGGGACTCCAAAAAAGTATTCCGATAAGGAATTATGATATATGCGAGAAATACTTTTACAGAGTACTTTTTTTGATATTTCACAACTTCAAACATAATAAACCCTTTATACATTTCTAATATGCTCTACAACATGTTTTCTATAGATTATTGAGTAGGTGGAATTTACCATTTATATTCCGATTGTTTTTCATGCGCATTTCCAGCTGCGATAAACTTTTAATATTTATTTGTAAAGCAATTTGTAGATCATAGAAAGCTTTAATGAAAGATAAAATAAATAGATTACCAGTTGCGGAAACCTATTGCTGAAATGAAATTTTACTTTTTTTTTATGCTTATGTGGATATCTCTTTACATAAAAAGAACCGGAGTAAATTCTCTTAACAACATTGCGATAGAGTTGCATGATATTTTGTAATCTACACAGTGATTCATTTCCTTTCTTGTTTTAAGTTTAAAATTGCATATTTGTCGATGAGTTACGTTTATTACTTTAAAAAATCCCCCTTCATGTTTATTTTAATTTGTAAAGAATCTTCTGCAGAATGTAGTTAATCAGGTTCAAAAGAATTGGAAATAATGCGAAATACTATAAATTTACTGAGACCATTTTTATACAAATAAAAAATAATATTTCTATTAGAAAAAATGGCAATTTAGACCACTAAGGTGGCATATGAGAATAGCATGGAAATATCCTTTTCTGTCACGTGTGCATATCAGTGCCATCAAACGGAACCGTCGCAAATTACGTTCTTCTTTGAATAAGAAACAATTTCTAAAAGAATTTCATGACGGCGCCGCATCTACTGGGTAGCCTTAAATCCCCAATTCGGGTGTTGGCCAAGGCTTCTCGGCCAGTTCTCGAATTGGCCGGCCAAAACCCGAAATACGCTATTCATTTCATGTATTTCGGGTATTGGCCGGGAAGCTTGGCCAGTTCGGGTATTGGCCAGGCTCCGAGTTTTGGCCGCAACATATATATTGAAATTTGAATAAAGTACAAGGTCATGAAAAATCGAAGAATGTGAAAACCGGATTACAGATTTTTCGGCAACTAATAATCCTATCGACTTCATTTTTAATACAAAATTTGTGTTATTTTATTGTCTTATACGTCCACCCCTTAAAATAAAAAAATTCGAAACTTTTTATATACCTTTCACCAGAACGGATCTTTTGAGTGTCCGAAAAATATAGTTACGGATAATCGAGGTTACTGATATTAAATGGCATCGTCCCATTCTTACCTACTAAGTACATACAAAATTTCAAGACTATCTCAAATTGTTCGGGAGATAGAGCGGTTACAGGGAGACATACGGACGGACGGCAATTTTTTTTTTTCTAAAAATATGTTTTTCGGAATCTCAAATATCTAAAACGTGTAAATCCGTCAAAAAAATTTTTCGATTTTCAAAACGATTGCAAGACTTGCCCTATACTATGTATAACGGGTAAGTAATAATATAATATAATTTATTTATTTTAAAGCTATTTTTTAATTTAAATCATACATTTATATCTTGTTATAAACCAATAAATGTCATTTCTTTAAATATTATTAAAACATTCTAATTTTCTGTAATGTGTTATCAACTATCATTCTATAAATGTAAAAATAAAGATTTTATAAAGAGGGTCTATTATATTGGGGTAGTAAAAAAAGTTTTATGAAATTTATCTTAATGTACGGTACAAAGTTATTATTCACAGTACTCTGTATTATTAAATTAATAATTTAAATGGTTGATGGCTTATTTTAAAATATTAGATTTTCTTTTGTGTATGAAACGAAACAAAATAAAATAACCTTCGGATTTAATTTTGAAATACGCTTAAATTCGTATTGGAATAAGTTCTTTCATTTGCACATACAAAGTTAATATTAACTATAAATTAATAAAATAATAATAAATTGGAACAAATATACAGGCAAAGCAAAGTAATAGTTGATAAAAAATTACAGAAAACTAGAATGTTTAAAAAATGTTTTAAAACCAATCAGAGTATATTATTTATCATTTCAAAATCTAACTATAAAGGTAAAATAAAACTAATTAAACATTAATAATAACATTTAATAAAGTGCATTTTTTCGTAAACAGTAAGATCCGTGAAAAACGGCTTCAAATGAAATGTTTGTGTAAATATTTCTTTTTTTTAAGATATTATTTACGCAAGATTTATTGTTAGGTTTTATTATATAATAAAACGTAAATGCTGTTTTTAGTGCGCGCAAATGCTATTTTAATCACAATTTATTCATTTAATGGATTTTAATATAAAGTATTTTTACTACCTGCTAATTAAAAGTCGGGTAATAATTGTGATGCATTATTCTTATTCTACTAAAAGTACTAATACATGTAACAAAATTGTGTTATTTTTTTTAAACAAATAAGAGATCAACAATTGATATCATTGGTAAAAAACAATGGAAAAAATAGAAGAATTTCGATACACCCAATCTTCTCCATCATTGATTTTTGACCAAAAAGAGAGGGAAAAGCCCTAGAAGGTAAAATAGTTTCAAGTACAACAATCGATGCAGCGGACAACAAGAGATGTCAAATGCAGTTCTCTATTTGAGAAAATGTCCTTTGTCCGATCTTTTCACCCATAAGGCATGGTTGGTCAGAATCAGTAAATCATTCGTCAGTTTAGATCGTGTTTTTTTACGTAAAATTGTTCTTTTTTATTTTACATTTTGCAACAATGCCTTTTTCGTTTTCTCAGTGAATCAATTTCAGGTCACTTGTAAATAACTGAAAAAATAATTAAATGAAGGATTAAGATATTATATTTCAGTGAAACGATATATTAAATAAAAAAGCTGAGTTCGGTTTCACCATAACATGTATATAGAATACAAAAAACCCTGATACAATATATTTTTTCTAAGTATTAATTAAATTCTCTGTACTAAAATAAATATCAAAATTCAATATTTTATGCAATGAAACCGGATAAAAGGAATTTTTTTTTAAACAAAAGAAATAATATTCGTTAAAATGAAAATTTGTCTAAAACTACTATATAATATATTTTGAACCAAAGTTTTCTTCAGATATTTTCGAAAGAAATACAGATATCAAAACTATTATTTTTGAAAAATTACTTCATATTGCAAATGAGAGTGTTATTTGAAAAAAAGCAAATACTTTAATCTGTTTTATTATTTTTCTTTCATAAAATTATTAATACTTTTTTTATGAAGTTTATATTATGAATATATTATTTTATGATATTAAATACTTAACAAAATGACGTTTTGAATTAATATATTATTTCTAATTGCTTAAAAAGGTTCAATGAGGATTTTAAAACAGAAAAATAGTTTTTATTTTGTTGGTATGTTTCAACTCAATATAGAGTCATTTTCAAAACAAATTCAAAATGATATTCGAAAGTTGTACGGTCTAAATTACATTGAATTAAAACGCCATCATTCAGTTATTCAACTGACCGCACATTATTTTTTTTACGTTATTTGGATTTTATTTTCTCTTTTCAGAAACCATTGAGTAACTCGTGCCACAGTGGTACATTAATTTTGATTTTGTGTTTTAATTTGTATTAAACTAAATTGCAATTCTGTTATTTTAACACAATCTAACTCATTGGTAAAGTTATCATACGAATTGAATATTTCCAACCAAGCGAAAAATTGCCCACTCCGGGAATCGAACCCGGATACTTGGCTTACAAGACCAATGCTTTACCTGTTAAGCAAACCGGCTCGGGTAAGTATTCAATCCGTATGATAACTTTACCAATCAGATTGTGCTAAAATAATAGAATATCTACGTATCCATCGTTATATGGAGTTCCATTACCTGCGGTTTATTCTGACGAGCTATCTAAATGACAGACCAGATGTTATGACCCATAAGGTTATCTGAACGAAAAATCCCAGCCGGCTATCGCCCAGTTAGCTTAACAGATAAAGCTTGGCCTTTTAAGCCAAGTATCCGGGTTCGATTCCCGGCCTCGGCAATTTTTCGTTCAGTTGGAAATATTCTATTCGTATAAATTACTATTGTTCCGTTTTTCATATGACGCACGTTATTTTGTTCTGTGCAACTTTGGAATATAATTTTTTTTTTCTTTTGACAAACGATAAGCTGAAACATGTCAACAAAATAAAACTATTTTTCTGTTTTTAAAATATTCATTACACCTTTTACGCAATTAGAAATAATATAAAACAGGACATAGTTATTCTTTGAAACGTATTTATTCTTTTTTGCTCTCGGTACTACTACTCAACTGTAACCATATTAAAATTTATAAAGATTTTGAACTAAAAATAAATGAAAAAACGTAGCAGATTAAAATAATTGCTCATTGTACTTTTAATATTTGTACTTGTCTAAAAGTCTATTTTTCTATCAGTGACACTTAATATCTCTAAAATTTTAATATAAGGTACCCTGGGGTAATAACGCCAGATGGTGTAATAACGCCAAGTGCTTATATTTTGCATAATTATGAAATAATCAGGTAAATGACACCCATGTGCTCTGCGCAGAAGGGTTTTGAGTCATATAAATCGCAAAAAACAGCTTCAAGTTAATTTGTTTCATTTTTAGGTCTTATTGTTTTTACAAACAACTAAAATTAAAGTTTGATCTAAAATTTGCGAGATACGTTTTGTATATGTGAAGACTATCTTTTTATCCGGAAATACTTTGTTAATTACATAAATTTGTAGTGCATTTCATGTACTTTTAAAATGTTGTTGAAGATTTTGGATATCTTCTCGAGATAATTTGTAATTTAAAATGTACTGCGCAATAACTATACCGGGGTAATAACGCCAATCCTTGACATTAATTCCCCGGATGATTGCCTACAGTGGCCGAGCTACATCCTAAATACTGAGTCAAATAAACACAGTTAAAACTGTGCAATGTTTCTCATATTTCTATTTAAACGGTCCTTTTTAAGCAAAAAGAAACTCACTGTCTGATATTCATTTGCCTCATCCCCCCCTCCCACACCACACCTTTATATTTCTTACACTTTCATAAAAATTGAACATTTTCAATTTCTTAGATTGCAATTTGTCAATTTCTAAGTTTGTAGTTTGTATTTTTAGAATTGGGCTATCTACATGCAATTATTCCATCTTATTTCACAGTTTTGTTTGCATGGCGTTATTACCCATATAGGTGGGTAATAACACCAAATAGCATGGGTCAAGAAAAAACGCCATTACATTTTATGAATACATATCTGTTAAATTATTTTATTCTATATAGATAGTCAATGAGTTGCTGTATCAGATCCTATATTTGTTTGAAAAATACAATCTAAAACTAAGCCGTGAAAATTGGTAGAACCTTAACGTGGCGTTATTACCCCAGGGTACCTTATTTTACTAAGCAACTTTATTTGTTTTTAAAGATACGTGATTCTCAAAATAATACCTATGCATATGCATTTTTACTTTAAGCTCTTGAATTAAAAAATACTTCAGCAAGGTGTAAAAGTAATAAGTAGTTTATTAATTCACTTATAATTTTTATTCATTTTTTGGAAAGTTCTTATCCTCTTTAATTCATAATAAACATAAATAAATAACTTCGTGTACTATTATTAATGAGAATTTTTTATAGAATTTTTACTTCTATGTAATTTTGCCTTTTATAATGAAAAACTAACTAAATATAACATAGAATAATGTAAAAAACGGCGTTAATATTTCTTCATAGCATAATAAATATTTAAAATAAAAAAGAGGTGTAAAAATAAATACTGCGTAAATCTTCATCGATGGAAAAAATAAAATATCATAAAATTTAATATAATGGTATTTTGTAAGCATAACTTTGTTGAATATTTATTAAGAAATTACACTGAAAGTAAATATAAAAGTTTGTAAACGTGTAGGCTATATAAACCGCGGTTGCTACTTTGTCCTTCCTTTATCATCACAGATTCTGACTTTATACCATATCTAAACAATAGTATTTACTTTTTTTATTGAGAGACTTTTAGAGATAAGATGGAATAAAAAAATTTTTCGAAATTTTCCTGTATCAATTTGAAATTTTTTATTACAATTTGAGACTAAACTGGCAATCTTGGTATAAATGTTTTTTTTAATCTTTAATAATTTCTAAAATTATTAGTAAAGCATAAAAAATACTGTTTTTATAGTATTTCGAAGAAATCATAATAAATTTGTGAAAATAATATATCTGGAGTATTAAGTCGTTGATTAATATTGTTTTGTTCGTGTATCAAAATAAATTAAAACAGATATTTATTATTCTCACTAAGCACAATTCATTTAAACATTCCATTAAAATGGAGTTTGAGTCATCTATCTGCATATATGATATTTAGTTACCATTGGAGTTCATGAAGTAGCGATCAGTGTTATTTATGCTTGGTTTCTTATCATAACACATTGCCCGGTGAATTATTTAACCATAAACAAGATTTTGTAATGAAGGAGTAAATTAATCGTGAAAATTTCAAGTAGCTTTATTATTTATCTAAAAGTTTTCTAGACAAATGCTCTTAACTTTGCAATAACTTGACTGGTATGAAGATTCTTAAACATGTGGCCGTATACTATATTTTCAATAATACAATAGTCGCCACCCCATCTGTAACTAACCAACTACAAATCTAATCTATTCCCACCAGTCTGATGGACTGTTAGTT
This sequence comes from Maratus speculifer, assembly GCA_964019185.1. NCBI lineage: Eukaryota > Metazoa > Arthropoda > Arachnida > Araneae > Salticidae > Maratus > Maratus speculifer. The sequence goes on along the minus strand of OZ025289.1, from coordinate 89,715,231 downwards.
TTTTTTAACTTCACTGACATAAGATTAAAGTTAGCTGACTCCTAATATCCAATAAGCATTGCTTAAGAGTGATCGATTTACTACTTTCGGTGTATTAATTCTGACGCGATCACCATGGCGCTATAACTTTTTCTGGAATTTTCCAAGTCTTCGACCCAGGTGCATAACGTGTAAATAATAAAAAAAAATACCTCTGGTGTCGGGAGATAGCTAAATATAGAAGTTATCTGTAAAACGATAATTTTATTGAGAGAAAAAAATATATTTATATGCACTTCATCTAAAATGCTGAATATTATACTAGACCTTTTAATAAAAGAATGATTTTGCATAGGTAGTTATTTTTAAAAGGAATAATTTATGAATTAATATATTGTACAAAGTAAATAAAAGATTTTAAGAGTTTTTGATAAACACAGAAAAATTATAACGAATTTTACAGAATTTTAAAAAATAATATGTTTTATTTTAAAGAATAATTTTTAATTGGCAAATTTTTTTTAAATTAAGCAAATTGATATAAAATGTTTATGTAGATTATAATTTTATATATTTCGTATAAAGATTAATAGATTAGTTTTATAAGTAAGGTTTTACTTTAATTATCCAGAAAAATGCAGGGACTGTTATTAAAAGAAAAACAATGTATTGTAATGTTAACTTTGGCAAAAATAAATAAATAAATTTTGTAATATATATATATATATATAAGTTAGTCCTGATTGACCCTTAATCAATGTACAGCCAAAATTACGGAACCTAGAATCATGAAAACTGGGAAGAAAATATTTCTTATGACATAAGCGTATACAAAGACAGGAATTTTGAAATTTTAACCTGTAAGGTTTTTAAGGGGGCTCAGGGGTTGAAAACTTTTTAAAAAATCGTTTTTTTTATAATATAGTTTGATTATTCAAATAATTCTTAACTCAATGCAAAAAACCGCATAAAAATATTTGCATTTTTAACGGAATTGTAAGCATTTATGTATCAACAGTTTCATAGCCGCACCCATATAATTTCAACTTGAAGTCGTGTTTTCTCAAAACTTGATATTTGACGACTAACACCAAGATTTAAAAAAAAACTGTTTGATGGAATGGCTTTTTTTTTTTGAATGTGTAAAACATTATCTGTAGAATGAATTAAGGATATAACTATCACTTAAAAAAAAAACATTAAAGAATCCCTCAAATTCGAAAATTTAACCCCCCCCCCCCCCTAAAAAACTACTTTTTTTTCATTAAAAATATATTAAAATATCTAAAATATATTGATTCATTCCAGAAATAAAAATGTTATATGCATGCAAAAAAGCCATTCCATTAAACATTTTTTTTTTAAATCTTAGTGTTAGACGTCAAAAATCAAGTTTTGAGAAAACGCGACTTAAAGTTGAAATTATATGTGTGCGGCTATGAAAGTGTTCATACATAAATGCTTATATCTCCGTTAAAATTGCAAATATTTTATGCGGTTTTTTGCATTGAGTTAAGATTTATTTGAATAATCAAACTAGATCATAAAAAGATCGATTTTTTGAAAAGTTTTTAACCCCTGAGCCCCCTTAAATGTGGAGTCGATTATTATGGAACATCTTGCTAGATCTCACAAGGGGACCACCAAACATGGTGCTCACAGATTTTGATGATTTCAAAGTATGTTGTAGAGGTCATACCACTAATTATTCAGCTGAAAGGGTTTCTTCAAATGGGCCTTAGTTTTTAAGAAACTAGGGGGTCAAAATTTTAGCGCTCATTTCAAATAGCCGTTAGTATTGCAAACTGATTGTGGCTCGGTGGCGCTTCGGTAACGTGCGAGACTGCAGACTCGGACTTGGCGGGTTCATCTCCAAGTTCGAACTTTTTTTTTTCTTTATATACTTTTTACACGTTGCATATTTTAACCAGAATTGGGAATTCTACAGCTTTGAACTTATTAATATTTTCTTATGGGGATAGTTTATTTTTTCAATTTTTACTTTTTCGATTTTTTCGGAATGAAATTTAACGTATGACATCTATATCTATATATATTGCTAAGTAAAAAAATTAATACCTTTGTAAATTCCTTTTAGTCGTTGAGCCAGAAGCCAAAATTAGGGTTTTTGGTTTCATCTCTGGGGACTTGGTAATATGTACCTTTTTAGATTAACAATGGTCCAAGGAGTTCATTTTATGATGATACTATTAAATTTATGGTAGCTTAAAGACGCCATATTGAAAAGATTAGCGCTATCTATCGCACATAAATACAAATTATTATTATTATTATTATTATTTTTTACCATTAACACATAATAAAATAATTCAATAAAAAATGCAGAGAACAAACATTATTGAACATATAACGTTATACAAATTATATATTTGTTAAAATTTTATTTTAATACTAGCTGACCCGCCCGGCTTTGCCCGGGTCTGTAATAATAAAGTTAAACGAACTTGAAATTTTTATGATTTTATCTTTAACTCGAAATATGTGTAAATACACTGTTAAAAATTTGATCCTTTTGCTGCATCGTCACTCCACCGCTTTTATAGAAAATGATTACTTCAGCCTATTTTGGAGCATTCTCATATGTCAAAAGAGAGATATTCTATAAAAACGGGGCAGTGATGATGCAGCAAAAGAGTCAATTTTTTTACAGTGTAAATTATATTTAATATGTGCCCCCAACTGTGTCAAAAATCGGTTTAAAAAACTAATATTTAGCTGCAAAAATACCCAAAATGGCTACAATGGGTAACGCAGGAGGGAATATGTGTCCAACGATTGTGTGATTTTCGTGTTAAAGTGTTGATATTTATCATTAAATGTACTGTTAAGTGACTTAATTAATACTTTTTTCACATAGATATCCCAAGTGAAATATTTTGAATTTCAAACTAATTATATCACTCTTAAATCCGACTATACCGTGAATGAAATCGATAGTCGATGATTAGCTAAGAGTTTAGTATATAGTATTATAATTTCTGAGCATTTTACAAAAATAGGTGTATATTTTTTATCAAACATGTGTAATGTTCATTCTGTGAACAAAATCCTAACCTGAACCTAATGGTATTGTAATCATAACTTGTCTGTAACCTAGCTGTATCTTAACAGTAACCTAACTGTAACTTAAATATACCATAAATGTAACCTGGCCGTCACCTTATCATAACCTACCCATAATCTAATCACAACCTAACCGCAACTTAACCTAACTGTAACTTAACCATGACCTAACTGTAACCTAACCGGAAATTAAATATAACATAAGGCTCACCGGAACGTAATTGCAACCTAACTGTTAACTAACCGTAACCAAGATCTAATTTAACACTAACTAAAATCGAAATATCTTAACCATCACGCGCTACAAAGTACTTAGTTTCACTTTCCACCGCTACGGAGCGCATTATGTTTTGTAGAACATCCGAATTTTAGGTTCGCAATGGATTCATGTCCATGGAAATTATTTTGTCTTCTTCGGATACGGTTATGGTTGTTTGGAATATTTTTGTTAAGTTTAGATTCGGTTCAATTCAGATTTCGTGGGCTTTTTTTTTTTTTTTTTTTTTTTTTTTTAATCTTTAAATGGGATTTTTAGGTTCGGGTCGGGTTGTACTTCAATGGAAATTATTTTACCTTGTTCCAAGGAGGTTATACTTCACTGAAATATTTTTGTCAGGTTCAGATTAGGTTTGGTTCAAATTTCGGGATTTTTTTTACAAATTTTTTGGTTTGGATTGCGTTCATGTCCATTGAAATTATATTGTCTTGTTCGTATCTGGTTATAGTTATTTGGAATATTTTCGTCGGATTCAGATTCGGTTCTATTCAGATTTCAGATATTTTTTTTAATTGATTTTTAAGATTCTGGTCAGATTCATGTCCAGAGAAATTATTTTCTCTTGCTCGGATCCGGTTTTAAATCTTTGGAATATTTTTTTCAGATTCAGATGTCGTTCAATTCAGATTTCGTTTTTTTAATGGAATTTTTAGGTTCACGTTGGGTTGCGCATCAACGGAAATTATTCTGTATTGTTCGAATAAGGATATGCTTCTCTGAAATATTTTTGTCAGATTCAGGTTTAGTTCAGTTTTTTAGATTCGGATTGGGTCATGTTCATGGAAATTTTTTGTCTTGTTCGGATTCGGGTATGGTTCTGTAGAATATTTTTGTCAGGTTCATATTTGGTTCGATTCAAATTTCAGGTATTTTTTTCAAATGGAATTTTAGGTTCGAATCGGGTTCATGTCCATGGAAATTATTTTCTCTTATTCGAATCCGGTTATTGTTCTTTCGAATATTTTGATCGGATTCAGATGTAGTTTGCATAAAATTTCAGGGTTTTTTTTCAAATGGAATTTTTTAGGTTCGAGTCAGGTTTATGTTCACGAAAAGTATTTTGTCTTGCTCTTATCGGGTTATAGTTCTTTGGAATATTTTTATCGATTTCATGTTTCGTTCTGGTCATTTTTCGGGTTTTTTCAAAGAAAAGTTTTAGTTTCGGGTCGGGTTGTATATACACGAACATTATTTTTCCTTAATCGGATTGAGGTATGCTTCATTTGAATATTTTTGTGGGATTCAGATTTGTGGGATTCAGATTTGATTCGGGTCAGATATCAAATCCATACTTTTGTTTTCAATCGAAATTTTTAGGTTCGGGTCGGGTTTGTGCTCATGGAATTTTTGTCTTGCCTGGATCGAAGTATGGTCTCTTTTTTTTCTGGTTGGGATCGGGTTATGTATTGATACGCCTAAACATTATGTTTTGCTACTATTCTTTTAGTGACTATTTTTGATATATAATTTACTTTGCTATTTGATAATTTATTATTGTGTATGAATCGTCTACCGATTCGAACAATTTTACGTCAAACAGCCATTTCATTTTTTTTTTAAAAACAAATTAAAATCATAATAAAATTTTAACTTAAATAAAATGCATTAAAATTTAATCAGTGACTTAAAAAAACTGCTAAAAAAGCTTCGTATATACGTATATATATATTTACTGCAACACGTGCTTTGACACGCCTATCAATTGGAAACAGGTTTAAATCCGTACTTTTTTGGTCTTGTTTCTTAAAAAGAACTAATCTATCACTTTACCAGTAAAAATTTATTAATTATTTTATCATATGTGTTTTAAATATCAATATAGAAAATTATTTAAACTTTTTGTTTGAAACTATAACATTCTTTTGTTAATATCTTAAAATCGTCTGCAGTCAGAAATCTATATTTTAGAATAATATTTATTACTTAAGTTTTCATACAGGATTTTAAAAGAATGTTTTCATCATTATACTTTAAATATTTATTTACATGCAATTATTAAGTCTTAAACATTTTTCATCTACGTTATAAAGTATTTAAAATTACATTAATGAAGAAAACTTTTAGTTATACAATTTTTAATTCGTACCAAATGTTTTCAATATCTTCATTTGGATTGACTATTAATAAATATTAATAGAACAAAGACCATTTTAAAAAATTGCTATTTCTTCTTAAAATATGCTTCAATTGTAATTCGTTTCTTTCAATTCGTCTTAAAATACAAAATCCGTTCCACGTCCTTTTGTTTGGCACATTAAAATTTGAGCGATATATGGTTTCATATCGCATACCTTTTTTGAGGCTTACTTCACCTCCACTTATCTCATTCCTCCATGGGTTTCTTTAATTCTGTCTCAGCTTTCTTAAAACTTTTACACAACCAACCAACCGTAAACAAACGAAAGAGAAAAAAATTTGGAAAAAGATGATTTTTTATGAGAGTGACCTCTCGATTTTAATTAATTACTCAGTTAATAATTGGAATTTCGAAATTCTGAAGCTCAGGTGCATCAGGAGAGATTTGGGGCTACTCTCAAAAAAATTTTGAACTTTGTACGGATTGAAGATTTTGCTAGCCATCGCAGACACACACACACACACATACACACACAGACAGAGCGTTTTGTTCTTTTATTAGTATACTAGCTGACCCGCCCGGCGTTGCCCGGGTCCGTTATAATAATGTTAAACGAACTTGAAATTTTTATGATTTTATCTTCAACTCAAAATATGTGTTAATACACTGTTAAGAATTTGACCCTTTTGCTGCATCGTCACTCCACCGCTTTTATAGAAAATGATTACTTCAGCCTATTTTTGAGCATTGTCATAGGTCAAAAGAGATATATTCTATAAAAGCGGGGGAGTGATGATACAGCAAAAGGGTCCAATTTTTTACAGTGTACATTATATTAAATACGTGCCCCCTGACTGTGTCAAAAATTGGTTTTTTTAAAAAAAACTAATATTTAGCTGCAAAAATACCTAAAGTGACTGCAATGGGAAACGCAGGAGGGAATATGTGTCCAACGATTTCGTGTTGATATTTATCCTTAAAATTACTGTTAAGTGACTTAATTAAATACTTTTTTCACATAGATATCCCAAGTGAAATATTTTGAATTTCAAACTAATTATATATCACTTTTAAATCTGACTATACCGTGAATGAAATCGATTCTCGATGATTCGCTAAAAGGTTAGTATATAATATTATAAATTCAGAGCCATTTTACAAAAATATGTGTATATTTTTTATCAAACATGCGTAATGTTCATTCTATGAACAAAATCCTAACCGTAACCTAATTGTATCGGAATCATAACTTGTCTGTAACTTAGCTGTATCTTAACAGTAACCTAACTGCAAGTTAAATATACTATAAATGTAACTTGGCCGTCACCTAATCATAACCTACCCATAATCTAACCACAACCTAACCGCAACTTAACCTTAACCTAACTGTAACTTAACCATGACCTAACTGTAACCTAACCGGAAAATAAAATAACAAAAGGGTCACCGGAACGTAATTGCAACCTAACTGTTATCTAACCGTAACCAAGTTCTAATTTAACATTAACTATAAACGAAATATTTTAACCATCTCGCGCTAAGTACTTAGTTTCACTTTCCACCGCTACGGAGCGCATTATGTTTTGTAGAACATCCGAATTTTAGGTTCGGATTGGATTCATGTTCATGGAAATTATTTTGTCTTCTTCGGATACGGTTATGATTGTTTGGAATATTTGTGTTCAGTTTAGATTCGGTTCAATTCAGATTTCGTGGGGTTATTTTTTCCCTTCAAATGGGATTTTTAAGTTCGGGTCGGGTTGTACTTATATGGAAATTATTTTACCTAGTTCCAATGAGGTTATACTTCACTGAAATATTTTTGTTAGGTTCAGATTAAGTTTGGTTCAAATTTCGGGATTTTTTTTTTCTTTTATTTATAAATTTTTTGGTTTGGAATGGGGATTATGTCCATGGAAATTATATTGTCTTGTTCATATCCGGTTATAGTTATTTGGACTATTTTCGTCGGATTCAGATTTGGTTCGATTTTGATTTCAGGTATTTTTTTTAAATTGATTTTTAAGGTTCTGCTTGGATTCATGTCCAGGGAAATTATTTTGTCTTGCTCGGATCGGGTTTTGGTTCTTTGGAATATTTTTTTCGGGTTCAGATGTCGTTCAATTCAGATTTCGACTTTTTAATGGAATTTTTAGGTTCAGGTTTGGTTGCGCATCAACGGAAATTATTCTGCATTGTTCGAATAAGGATATGCTTCTCTGGAATATTTTTGTCAGATTCAGATTTAGTTCATTTTTTAGATTCGGATTGGGTTCATGTTCATGGAAATTTTTTTGTCTTGTTCAGGTCCGGGTATGGTTCTGTGGAATATTTTTGTCGATTCAAATTTCAGGTGATTTTTTCAAATGGAATTTTAGGTTCCGATCGGTTTCATGTCTACGAAAATTATTTTCTCTTATTCGAATCCGGTTATGGTTCTTTCGAATATTTTGATCGGATTCAGATGTAGTTTGCATAAAACTTCAGGCTTTTTTTCAGATGGAATTTTTTAGGTTCGAGTCAGGTTTATGTCATGGAAGTTTTTTTTGTCTTGCTCTTATCAGGTTATAGTTCTTTGGAATATTTTTATCGATTTCAGGTTTCGTTCTGGTCATTTTTTGGGTTTTTTCAGAGAAAAATTTTAGGTTCGGGTCGGGTTGCATATACACGAACATTATTTTTCTTTGATCGAATTGGGGTATGCTTCATTTGAATATTTTTGTGGGATTCAGATTTGATTCGGGTCAAATATCAAATCCATAGTTTTTTTTTTCAAATGGAATTTTTAGGTTCGGGTCGCGTTTATGCTCATGAAATTTTTGTCTTGCTTGGATCGGAGTATAGTCTGTTTTTTTCTGGTTGGGATCGGGTTATGTGTTAATACGCCTAAACATTATGTTTTGCTACTATTCTTTTAGTGACTATTTTTTATATATAATTTATTTTGCTATTTGATAATTTATTACTGTGTATGAATCGTCTGCCTATTCGAACAATTGTACGTCAAAGAGCCATTTCATTTTTGTTTTAAAAACAAATTAAAGTCTTAATAAAATTTTAACTTAAATAAATGCATTCAAATTTAATCAATGATTTAAAAAAACTGCTAAAAAAGCCTCATATATACATATACATATATTAACTGCAACATAGCCAACCACAAATACATTGTAATGTACGAAGTACCAACGATCTGACGTAATAGCTATGTTCAAAAATCCTAAGTTAAACTGACATTTTGCCAGTCTATGAAGTTTAAAGGTCTTTGGGAAAAAAACAGTCACTTTTGAAATGTCAAAATCTCAAATTGGTTTCTTTTATAGAGTAAAAAGAAATTAATAGAGTGGAGGTATTATCTCTGGAGATGATGCTTAAGATGTAACCCTACATTAAGTCCAATTAAGTACCAACAAAAGCACGTGCTTTGACACGCCTATCAATGGACAGTATTCTCGTGACGTCACAGTGGGAATCATGTGGGTAAAAAAGCGGCTGCTAGCGAGTTTGTTTCGTTTTTTCATCATTTGATGAAGCCTAAAAAACAGATAAATGCATGTGTAAAATAATGCAAATTTATTCTGTACGAATAATTTTCGATAAATATTTATATACATACTAATAAAAATCAATATTTGCTTATTAATTAAAATTTAAAATTTTTATTTTATAAATAAAATGAAAAAGGTGAATGCAATTGCTTTAAAATAGAGAAAAAAATTCATATATAACTCATACATGTCCCTGAAAAAGTCTAAAACTTCATATAAAAATAAAATATAAGCATAAATTTTCTAATCACAATGCTTTTAAATGGCGCGATTAAGAATGTTATTCCCAAACAGACGAATTCTTGTAGCCTCGAACCAAAAGAGAGAATATGGTCCATTGGCGAAATTTTAAAATGAAGGGCCAAAATCACAGTCAAGTGAAATCCAGCCACCCCATTGGTCGTGTGGTAAGGGTGAAAATCACGAACTTGTTTCTCCATTTGAAAAAGGTGAGGGGGAGAGTATTTTTTAAGCGATTGTTACCGTCTGTTCTTATTTAAGATAAACCATCGAAATTAACTCAATTAAGATATTTTGATGCCATTTTATAAAATGAGAGTGAAAAATTTAGATTATAAATGAAAAGACATAAGATTTACTTCAAAACTGCCGCTACGATTTTTTCTCGGAAAAAGGAGTATGACAACATTTACCCAACTGCTAAGAGATTGTTCCCTGAAAAGGACGCGGCTCAATGACCAATGAGGTATTTGGATTTCACCGGACTGTGATTTTGGCCCTCCATTTTAAAATTTCGCTATCAATTGAAACAGGTTTAAACCTGTATTTTTTTTCTCTCGTTTTTTAAAAAAGAACTAATTTATCGCTTCACCGGTAAAAATTTATTAATTATTTTATCATATGTGTTTTAAATATCAATGTAGAAAATTATTTTAACGTTTTGCTTGAAAATATAACATTATTTTGTTAGTACATTAAAATCGTCTGCAGTCAGAAATTTATATTTTAGATTAATATTTATTACTTAAGTTTTCATACATGATTTTAAAAGAATGTTTTCATCATTATATTTTAAATATTTATTTACATGCAATTATTAAGTCATAAACATTTTTTATCTACGTTATAAAGTATTGAAAATTACATTAATGAAGAAACTTTTAGTTATACAATTTTTAATTCGTATCAAATGTTTTCAATATCTTATTTAATTTTAATTTGATATATAATTATTGCTAATTTTCCAATTTCCTTCATTTTAAAAGCGAATATTTATTCTAATAAATAATAATAGAACGAAGACTATTTTAAAAATTTGCTATTTCCTCTTGAAATATGCTTCAACTGTAATTCATTTCTTTCAATTCGTCTTATAATACAAAATCTCTTCCACGTCCTTTTGTTTGCCACATTAAATTTGAGCGATAAATGGTTTCATATCGCAAAACTTTTTTGAGCTTACTTCACCTCCACTTATCTTATTCCTCCATGGGATTCTTTAATTCTGTCTCAGCTTTCTTATTACTTCTGCGAAAATTTTTACACAACCAACCAACCGTAAACAAATGAAAGAGAAAAAAAATGGGAAAAGATGATTTTTTATGAGAGTGACCTCTTGATTTTAATTAATTACTCAGTTAATAATTGGAATTTTGAAATTCTGAAGCTCAGGTGCATCAGGAGAGATATTGGGCTACTCTCAAAAAAATTTTGAGCTTTGTACGTGCTGTAGATTTTGCTAGCCATCGCAGACACACACACAGACAGAGCGTTTTGTTCTTTTATTAGTATAGATAGATGGTTCAACAATTAATCCAAAAACCTATTTTTCAAAACATAATAAATTTACCGATTTTTAATCAAAGCGCACAAAAGACTACATATGAAAGCGCAGCTTGACAATATTTTTAATTAATCTGTGTTCACAAAGCAGATGGAGATAAAATCTTAAATTATGTGCGGCTATTTTTATGAAAAATTGGAATTATGTTCGTGATTCCAAACTTATGATTATGCACCATGAAATCTTGAAAGTTATAAGAAAAATAATTTATCTGATGTAAACATGGTCTGAAGTTCCTTCAAACCTTTTAAAGGATATAGAATTTTTAAAAGCAATGTAGTACGTAAATGAAAAGAAGGGATTTCTACTGCAGCCGAAGTTTGAAGTGAGTCATAAATTCTAGCGTTGCTCGTTCATCTTTTATCCTTAAAATCCCCATAGTAGTTCAAATTAGTAAATATGCAGATCAGGAGCCTTAACGTCAGCTTTGCACATCATTTTTTTAAAACACACTTTGGGTAATATTCAACTTCCTGGCAACTGTAATTTAAAATTTTAAAATTACGTAATTATTTATAAGAATAAAATAAGAATAAGAAGTTTTCAACCATCAAAAGCGTTAAATTAAAGATTTAGTTACGTTAGGATATTCTGAAATTTTCATGATGTATTACTTTTGTTTTCTTTATTATAACATAGTAGATTTCTTCAGGGGGGCTCCGCCCTCTGAACCCCCCCTTGTCTCATTAAATTTAAATTTGTAGCTTTCTATCCATTTGCTAATGATTATCGTATATCTTGTATTTCTTTATACATTTTGAATTATAAGTATAAGTAACAGTTTTAATAAGCATATTTCATTATCCTCATACTTCTACATACCTGCCCACCACAAACATTTAAATCTGATGTATCAGGAACTTTTGAAAGTGTAAACTCAGTAATCTAGGGTTTTACAATTTTGTTTCCGAAAAAAAGAAGTTTTGATTGCATTTTGTGGCGGTTATCGCGGACATACAGACTGGCAGGCGCAAAACAATAAATTAAGTGTCGATAAAAAAAGCATTCACTAAACTTTCGGCAATTACGTCATTATTCATGAGTTATTGCTATCCATGTTTCTTGTATTTTTAACGACTACTATAAAATACCTGTTTTATTTCAAATATGACGTCAAATTTTACCAAGTGAAATGTTGGTTAAAATATAATTATTTTTTATTTCTTTTACTTCTAATTATGTCCCCATTCTTGTCAGAAAAATTGTCATTAACGAAACAAATTTCCGTGTTTAATATTTAACAAAGTATTATATTTATTTTTATTTTAATTCTGACGTCATATTTATTTTTTTTTAGTTTAATTTTTCGAATGGAAATTGCTCAATTGAAACTTATTGCCGTTGAAAAATTACTTCAGATTTTGAATTTTTTTGGCAACGATAAAGGAAATTGGTTAAATTTTATCTAAAAAATCGCTATTGATTCTGTATGAAGGAGAAGGAAATTTTGAATTATTAAAGAAAATATTTGAATAAAATTAATAAAACATAGCCTATGTTCTTTTCTGGGTTATGTTATATTTATACGCAAGGATACAAAGACATTAATTAATTCATCAGTTTTGACGCTGACTTCATTTAAATTTACACGCATTATTTACGCAAATTACACGCATTCAAATTTATAACATTATAAAAATAAGTATTAGGATCAATGGTTGTTTAGCAACCAATTAGATAAAATAATGAAAATGAAATAATTGTCTGAGCGTAGCGAAGTCTTATACTCAGAGTACGTAACGATATTAAAAGTCAAAAAAATTCTTTCGTCAGGCAAATCTCAAAAAGTACTTGTAGGATTTCGATTCTGTTTGTACCAGAAGGTACCTACTTTTAAAAATTAATTCCAAATAGTTTAAAATTTATATTAAAAAACTGATAAAAAACACAATTTATTTGCATACGTCACAGAAATTTGGTGTGCGTGTTTTCACTGGCTGGATATTTTCGTAGATAACCGAATCAGTACATGGAGTAAATCGTAATCATTTACGCACTCAGAAATATTGAATGCAATAAAACATTTTAAAATTTAACCATGCAGGAAAATAAAATTGTTATTTTTTAGCACTTTCCAACAAAGTTGAAAAGTGCTTATGCATTCAGTTTGTCTGTCCGTCTGTCCGTCTGTCCATCTGGCCGGATGACCGTCTGTCCGTCTGGCCGGATGGCCGTCTGTCCGTCTGTCCGCTCTCTAACTCCCGTAAATATACTCGGATTGCTATGAAATTTTTATACGTTATTGAGGTTTACCCTAGCACGAACACTATTTAAAATGAAGTATCTACCATGATTAGTTTATCTACAGAGAGAATCAAAAGTTTCCCATTACATTACGGCCTATGTGGAAAAATCGTTAATATACTCGGATTGCCATGAAATTTTAGGACGTTATTGACGTTTACCCTAGCACAAATCCTATTGAAAAGGAAGTTTCTACCATGATTAGTTTGTCACAGGGCTAATCAAAAGTTTTCAATTACATTACGGCCTATGGGGAAAAATCATTAATATACTCGGATTTCCATGAAATTTCAGGATGTTATTGACGTTTACCCTAGCACGAACCCTACTGAAAATGAAGTATCTAACATGATTAGTTTATCTACAGAGAGAATCAAAAGTTTCCCATTACATTACGGCCTATGGGAAAAATCGTTAATATAATCGGATTGCCATGGAATTTTAGGACGTTATTGACGTTTACCCTAGCACGAACCCTATTGAAAATGAAGTTTCTATTATGATTAGTTTATCTACAGGGCGAATCAAAAATTTTCCATTACATTACGGCCCATGGGGAAAAATCGTTAATATACTCGGATTTCCATGAAATTTTAGGACGTCATTAACGTTTTCCCTAGCAAAAGTCCTATCGAAAATGAAGTTTCTGCCATGAATAGTTTATCTACAGGGCGAATCAAAAGTTTCCTATTACATTACGGCCTACGGAAAAAAAATCGTTTCAAAGGAATTTTAAAGATGTTATACCCTGTCAAACATATTAAAATATGCATTCTATAAAATATAAGGTGAAAATGTAGCTATTATTCATTTACAGGGCCATACAAAAGAATTCCTTTAGATAATGGTAAAAGGGGGAATTGTGTGACACATTTTAAATATTTTAAGCTTTTTCATGCATAATAAAATTCAAATATGTTTTTCAGTGAAACACATTTGCTGAACATGAAAATATTTAATTGAGGCCTCATAGCATTCGTAAAACCGCTTTTTGTGTGAGGGGGGGGGGGGCTGATTAATAGGGTGGATCGATTGTCTATGGCGAAAAAAAAAGTATCATCCATCAAAACCTACCTATGCGGAAAAGATGTTCTATTGTATGGAGATTAAGGGAAAAATAATAATAAAAAATAATTTTAAAATTTAATGCTGCCACAAAAAGGTTGAACATTCGAAAAAAAATTGAAAAAAGACCGAATTTCGGTTAGATGATTTTAGTCAAAAAGTAAATACTTTAATAATTTTTAAAATCGAATAATGCGTAAAAGATGTTATATCGTATGGAAGTTAAGTAAAAAATAATAATAAATAATAAGTTTCAAATTTAATACTGCCGCAAAAAAGTTGAAAATTCGATAAAATTTGGAAAAAAATGTAAAAAGATCTAATTTTGGTTAGATTTTTTTTGACACAAAATAATCGTTTTAATAGCAATCAAAACCTATATACCTAAGAGATATTATACTATAAGAGATATTATAACTATAACTTAAGAGATATTATACTGCATGGAGATAAGCGAAAAAAAAATTATTTCGAAGTTTCTTCAATGAAGGATTTCTCTGCTTTGTATTGTGTAGCTTAGTGTACTTTGAATATTACTGTACCATGGCGTTGTTAAAAAATGAATTACCCCCCTAATTGGCTCTGGCTTTGATATGCCAGTAAATATGCTCCCTATTACAAAAACATTATAAAATTTATATATTGGTACTTAAAAAGTAACTGCAGTAAAGAATCCGTCTATATCTATTTATTTCCTACCAGTGAGAATGAGTTGCTAATAAGTTAGAAGTGAGCTGTAAATGAGATTCAAACACAATAATTTACCACTGCAGCATTCTAAGAAAAATTAGACTCACGAAAAATATTGCGCTCTTCTTAATTCTTATAAAACAAAATAAGATATTGAAAGCTATAATAGTCTTGTGGACCATTTCCGGAAACACTGCCTTTTTTTTCAGTTCAATAGATTTGAATATGAATATTCGGTGTAAACTAAACCGACGTAGTGTGATAAAATTCACTTTTCTGCGTCATCAACTATCATTGAAAAGCCAAAATGCTGACGAGCTATGTGTCACACAACTTGTAGTGACGAAAATTGGCATCAGCGAAAATATTGGACATTTTGGGCATTTCCGACCAAACAGGTGCTGCCATCGTGTCAGGTGCATTTCAAGATGTGGGCATTATCTCACAAAACTATGAATCGAATGCTATTGACAGAAAAAAAAATCGACATGACAAAACGAACCAAACACCACTCTATCATTTTAGTCATTCACTTTAGTTATTTGTAAAAGATTATGATCATGGGCATTTTCTTTAAACTTTGATGGGTGTAAAGATAAGACTACATCACAAGAAGACAACATAATCGAATGAGCTAGAAAAAAGAACTTGGTTCGAATATATCGGCCACATATATGAAAATTCTGGGAGAGTCCCAAACAATTTGAAAACATGACGTATATTTTTTGTCATGTGTTAACAATAATATGCATGTAAGAAAGTTGGTTTCAGAATATCTGTTAACATAGATGATAAGGGATGTATTATTCGAAATATGGAACTGATCTTCAAGCGTCCACTACAACGTTTTTTGTGCTAGTTACACACCAATGAGGTTCCACTATGTCATCATTCCGCAACGTGGATGGATCCGTGGCTGGGCACAAATGTTTCACTGGTGAAATAAAAACAAATATTCGCTGCATGTGAGAAGCTTTTTGTATTTTCATTTAAGTCAGTAGGTTAATTCTAAAAGCGCGCGAGTGAAATCAAAACATCTGTATCGGTTTTGACCGCACGGATATCTGCACGGTCTGCTGTAATCCTAATCGTTACATTAAATAATATCTATATTTTCTATTTACCAGCTTTTAACCTTTTGCGACGGATTACATAGATTTAATTAAATAGGAAAATGTGTCGAACCTCCACTAACTGAGGCATTCAGTAACGACATGATTTCAGAAGCAATAGTAAAGCCAGCAATCATTCCAGTGGCAATCACATCTACTATCAATAATATGTATTCACGAGACGCTCATTCTACAAAACTATAATCAAAATAGTCACAGAAGCATTTTCTGTTGTGTATGGACCATATATAAGAGACGGTTTTATAAAAATTGAATTCAATTTCAAAATCTCATGCCGATTTTCAATATCAAACGTCATTATCGCCACATTATGTTGACGATTTTTCTTGATTTAATAATAAAGAAGCTGTTAAATAAGAAACTAAAGTTTTAATCTTGTAATCAAATAAATATTCCCTCATTGTAATAAATGTTAAAAATTCTAAAACTCATATTTTATTTTACAAAAAACATTGATTTTTTACCGTAAAAATGTTCAAATACATAAATTTGAGCCACATTGAGGCAGATTTAAATTTTGAAATTATTTTTTTTAATTATTTTTCTCATACGCAGCATACAATATAACATCTTTTCAGCATAGGTAGATTTTGGATAATTTTTTTAACTATTAATTTGAATCAAAAACCATCTAGCCAAAAGTAGGTCTTTTTTCACTTTTATTCGAAATTCAACCTCATTGTGGCAGTAGTAAAATTCAAAATTAATTTTTTTAATTATTTTTCTCTTAATCTCCATCCAAGAGAACATCTTTTCCGCATAGGTAGGTTTTGACACTGTGAAAAAAAAAATCGATCCACCCTAATATACATACCAATATTGCAAATCTTTTCTTTGTCTGCAAAAGAAGCTAAATGAGATTAGTAAAAAGAATTTCTATTTTTGCGTGATTTTACCGAGAAAATAAAAGCAGTCGAATAAAATAAATACATACATATTTTTTTATGTATCGTAAATTTTATCTAGTTGAAATCGACTTTTTCGATCTAGTTCATTTTTTTATGAATAGTGTTTTAATTTTTTAAAATAAAAATGTATACAGTGTCTCACATAAGTGATGGGACACTTGTGCTTTACAAAAGGAAACTAATCAAATAAATTAAAAAAAACATGTACACATTTTTTTGTGGGTGTGTTTCATACTTAAATTTAGTAAAGATTATCACATAACATACATTTTGTCAAAATATGAAAATATTAATTTAATAAAAATACAAAAGTTTAGAACGGAGCAAAAAATAGCTCACATAAGTGATGGGACACCATTATATATGCAACAAAAATCGTCTGAAATAAGCAATAAAAATATTTTTTGGGGTTTTATTTTTACTTAAAAGCAATTGGCAATAATTTATAAAATCCTCTGCCGTATTTCTCTCCAGTTTGTTTTGGAATTTTTGTGTTTTTTAGCTCTGTGTAACTATGAATGCTAAACGAAAAGAAACTTTGCCTGAAATTCGAAAATTACATATAATTTGCATATTGAACGTGGAAAATCTATTAGAAAAACTGCTGAAACAGTTAACTTGAGTCGTTCAACAGTTTTAAATATCATTAAACGATATAAAAAGAATCATATGATTCAGGATAATAGAAGACCTGGCCGACCATCAAAGCTATCCAATGGAATAAAGCGAATTATCGTTTGAAATATAAAAAAAAAATCCAACAAATAGTGCTTCAAAAGTTGCTGCTGATTTACAAGCATTATATGGAATAATTGTTAATCCTGAGACTATTAGAAGGGTAATTCGATCTGCTGGATATCACGGTAGAGTAGCCAGGAAAAAATTCTTCGTAAGTGAAAAGAATAGAAAACTCAGACTAGCTTTCGCAAAATCCAACATAAATAAGAATTCTGGTTACTGGAATAAAGTTATATTTGCTGATGAGAGTAAATTTAATATATTTGGTTCTGACGGTAGAATCTTGGTGTGGAGAAAACCCAGGGAAGAATTTCGCAAACAGAACTTGGTACCAACAGTAAAACATGGTGGAGGAGGAGTTATGGTATGGGGGTGTATGTCGTCCGCTGGAGTTGGTAATCTTGTTTTTATTGACAGTATAATGGATCAGTACAAGTATATTGATACTTTAAAGCAAAATTTGAAATTTTCAGCACGAAAATTGAACCTTTATAACTATTTTAAATTCTACCAGGACAATGATCCCAAGCACACTGCTCTGAACGTTAGACTCCGGCTGCTATATAACTGTCCTGAAATAATAAAAACACCACCACAATCTCCAGACTTAAATCCCATAGAGAATATTTGGCAAGAATTGGAATCAAGAATTCGCAAACACACCATTTCTTCAAAACAACAACTAAAATCGGTGCTTCAAGAAGAATGGGGTAAAATCACTCCAGAAATCACAAAACAATTAGTCGAATCCATCCCAAAAAGATTAAATTATGTTTTAAAAGTAAAAGGAAATCCAACAAAATATTAAAACCTTTTAAAAAGTAAAATTTTTGGATAAATATTTGATGGAAAAGTAAGTGTCCCATCACTTATGTGAGCCATTTTTTGCTCCGTTCTGAACAATTGTATTTTTACTAAATTAATATTTTAATATTTTGACAAAATGTATGTTATGTAATAATTGTTACTATCTTTAAATATGAAACACACCCAAAAAATTTTTGCACATGTTTGTTTATTTATTTTATTGCAGTTTCTTTTTATAAAGCACAAGTGTCCCATCACTTTTGTGAGACACTGTATATAATTTTTTAATGTAATCTGCCATTTCTTATTTGTGTAAACGATAAATAATGTTACGTATTTAAAGATCAGTAAAAATTTGTATAATATTTTAGCACTACTGCATTAATATTTTATTACACTTTCGAAGATATGCATTATTTGAATTAACTAATCCTATAAATGTTTGAGAAATTGCACCTGAAAATTATTTTATATTATTTATACAAAAAAGGATAAATTTTCATTTAAATTCCACAAAAAAGGTGATAGAAAAAAGAAAAATTATTATTTCAGAATTGTGCTTAATAAAAAGAGAAATTACATAATAATTAATAAAAAAAAATTCTAAGCATAAATTAGTTTTGCAGTTTTGTCAATAAAAAAATTACTTTAAAAATTGCACAAAAAATAAATTTTCATGAAATAAATTCGAAAATATAAATTTAATTTATTAAGAAAATATCAAAAAGTTCAAAGCTTGTAGAATTCCCAATTCTGCTTAAAATATACAACGTGTAAAAAGTGTAATAAAGGAAGGAAAAAAAAAGCTCTAATTTGGAGTTGAACCCACCAAGTTCGAGCCTGGAGTCTCGCACGTTACCGCAGGCCACTGAGCCACAACCTGATTGTAATACTAACGGCTATTTGAAATGAACGCTAAACTTTGACCCCCAATTTCTCAAAAACTAAGGCCCATTTGAAGAAACCCTTCCAGCTGAATAATTAGTGGTGTGACCCCTACAACATACTTTGAAATCATCAAAATCTGTGCGCACCATATTTGGTGGTCTCCTTGTCAGATTTTAGCTAAGAGCATGAAATTCCACAAAATAAACCTACAAAAAGTTACACTTATTCCAGCGATTTTACAAATTCCCTCTCTAAATTGGTTAAAAAGAAAGAGTCGAAAATTTAAAAACGTTTGGCACAGCAAACGTTTTATATAGTAATTGCAGGAAAAAAAAAATCAACCAAAAAAAACCTCTCAAATACGAGTATTACTCGCGTTCACAGAATTCCGAAGAATAAATAAGAAAGAGTTGGGAGGAATGAGACAATAGTTTTTTTTTTTAATCTTAATGCATCATTTTAAACATTTA
>OZ025289.1:89585419-89695419 GCA_964019185.1 Maratus speculifer | reverse complement strand
CTCTGACAAAAAAGTTCGGTGAATGCAGAACGACCGATCGGGCAACACTGGAAAAACAAAACGCAGCATCTGTACAGAGGCAGGTGTTGACCGTGACCTTCGACAATGTTCGGCCCGAAGACTGGTTTCTGACGTCACCGTAGAGAGATCTCTATTAAGATATTGGGGGATATCTTTACGGGAGTATGCAATGTAATATTCCGTTCTAAAATTAAGTTATCACACAGGGGAAATTTTCCCAATTTAAATTTTTATTTCTCTCGCTTTTTTGCAAAAAATAATTATATTTTTATCATTTTTATTTTTATATTTTTAAAAACATTTCAGCTTTTTTTTTTTAAATATACATATACATATATATATATATATGCATTAATCTGCTTCAGAATCAACTCCATTATTAATACTTAATGATTAATAAAATATACCTTTTATTTTAAGATTTTTTTCATGTACATTTTGTTAATAAAAAAACTTATTTTTAATTTAAAAAAAATAAATAAACAACAATATATTATTGAAGTAAAATATAAAAATTCTGATTTTATTTATTTTTTTCATTTTTTAATGAAAAATATTTTAAATAATTTATTTTGCATTTAAATTTTTCTAATATAAAATGTATGTTTTCTCTTTTTAGTAAAATACCTATTTTTTAGAAAATAGAAATTCTTATCTATCAAAGGCGAAAAATAAAAATTTTCCACATAAAAAAAAATCCAAAATTTTTGTTGTTCTGAATTTTTAGTGTAGTTTCTGTATCAAATTATTAAAAAAAGAATATCATTTTTAATTTTTCACCAATACTTAAAGTACTTCATTTGTTTATTTATACATATTTTCTGAGGAGGAAAAAGAGAAAGAAAGAAAAATAAATAAGCAGTTTGATAAGAAAAAAGTGTTGTAATTATTTAATTAAAATAAATAGAATAATTTGTTTTGCAGTTAAAAGCTAATACTTCTAAATAGATACCATCATATTAAAATAGTACCTTTATATTAATTATGAAATCAAAATCTCCTTTACAATATAAAACTTTTTTTTTTATCAGACTTTTTAATTTTTTGTAAAAACTTTCTGTCACAGTGTACAACATTTTTTCCTTCAGATATGAGGATAAGTATCGAAGATAGATTCGAGTAATTCACCGAAAGGATTATAAACTTACAATGTCGTGTGAAGTAAGAAAATATATTGTTCAAAGTTTCATATATATATTAATTTTTTCCTTAATTCTTTTTTATCCCATGATCTCATTGAAAATAAATATAAAAAGCGCTTTGTTTTAACATAGTAAATAACTTGATAATAAAATCCTTACTTGCACAGAATATGTAAAGTTCGAAAAATAATATATGCAACAATATACTATCAATAATGTGCAACAATATACTAGGCAAAACAATATACTATCATAAAATATAATTCATATACTCTCTCTCTATATATACATATTATTTGTATATTTTTTGTAAATATGGATTTTATCAAAGATTTGTTTACCATATTAAAACGAAATAGTTTAAATAATAGTAATATAGCATTCTTTAAATGTAGTTTCAGTTAAATTATATTAATGGAAACGATAAAAAATAATAATTAAAATAGTTGTACTTAGCTATTTATACTTGAATATTTACAAAATATATTATAACATAATATAAATAACACACACGTATACATATGCTATCTAATATTTCAATAGATAGATTATTTCTAATTCTTTGCATTTTCAGCGTATAGATGGATTTTATAAAATGTTATCTTCAATACTAAAACAAAATGTTTTTGATAAGGATTGTTTTTCTAAAAGTAGTTATATTTATTTTGTAATGAATTATTTAAATAAAAATGAACAAATTAAAAATAAAACTACATAATATTTTAATGAATGTATAAATTGTCTGTTTTGTAATAAATAATATATAAAATAATCTGAGTTACATATTTATAATATTTAAAGTAATCTTACTTATTAATGCACTTCTAATTAAAATGTATACACTTTTTAGTAATTTGCATTCTCAGCACATAGATTGATTTTAGAAAATGTTATTTACAGTGCTAAAACAAATTTTTTTTGATAAGGATTGCTTCTCTAAAAATAGTTATATTTAATTAGCAATGTTTAAATAAAAATGAACAAATAAATAAAGAAAAAACTACATATTTTAATAAATTAATCAAATAGTCTGTTTTTTTAATAAATAATATATAAAATAATCTCACTTAAATATTAATTATATTAAAGCAATCTTTATTAATAATGCATTTATAATTAAAATATACTTTTTAGTAATTTACATATTCTTTGTAAACTTGGATTTTTATAACAAAACATTCTTTAAATGCAGCTTTGTTTAGATTATTATACTTGAAATAAGAAATAATAATTAAAATAGTTGCACTTATCTATTTATACTTAAACTAAAACGATCTTATTCATTCTGTTCGAATAAAAATATACTATATTTTCTAAGAATAATTCTATAAAAAATATGATTTACATGCATATAAATATACACGCATATACAATACATTAATTTTCAAACTTTACATGTTATGTGGAAATATGGATTATATAATAAAGTTATTTTGTATGCTAAAACAAAACGCTTTTTATATTTAATTTTTAATGAGATCATGGGATAAAAACGAATTAAGGGGTCAGGTACCTTTCAAATGGTCAAAATTTCGATTTTTTTTTTATTGCTTTATATGAAAGTATAATCTTTTAGATTCATATTAAAACAAACCCCATAAAAAAATTCTCATTAGAAACGAAGTTATGGGCAAAATAGTAAGGCCTCTTTTCATGAAACAGCGATATTTAAAGGGCTAGACTGTTTGTTTACATTTTTCACGCAGCAGGCGCCGGCCGTAGCTGATAAGATTCAAGGATTTCTACTCTTACTTTTCTTTACTCTGTGGTTATTTATTTTCCCTTTCCTTTCAGGAAATCAAGCAGAAATTAGCAACTGCTACTTCAACTTTAGATTCAAGCTAGTTAGCTTGATTTAGAAATAAATCTATGCACGTTGTGTTGTTTACTCTTTCGATGCTGAATTTCTGATTTTTTATAGTGATTTGTTTGCGAATAAGTTTTATTTTAGCTTTAAATTAATTTTATTTATTTCGTTAATAATCTTCTGCTACAATGAGTGAAGTTCTTAGCGAAAACACACCTAAAAGAGCTTCTGGGATACGACCGAAAAAAAGGAAATTTACTGGTAATATATATACTAGAAAGTTGACGAAAAGTGAAAATGATTCACTGAATAACAGTGCTTCACAGAGAAAACTTTCTGTAAACAAGGAGTTTGAATATAATTCTAGCTTTGATGGATATCGTATTATGGATGTCAGTCACATGTTTTCCATTCTGGAAAAATTTTTATGCTGTAAAGCTTGTGGTGGTGAAGTAAGTATAACAGAAGAAATTGAATGTGGCTTATCATCTAAAATTTCGATTTTATGTGAAAATTGTGCTGAAGTTATTAAATTTAAGAATTCTAAGAAGATCGGCGAAAATAACAAAATTTCAGAAATTAACAACAGATATATTTATGCCATTAGATCAATTGGACTGGGGTATGCAGCAATGAAACTGTTTTGTGGAATCATGGATCTGCCTCAACCGGTTTCCAAAAAATCTTACAATGCTGCGATAAAGGTGCTACAGAAATGCTCCGCATCTGTCGCAGAAAAATCTATGATATCTGCAGCTTCAGAAGAAGTAACTCTGACTGATTCTTCATGCTTAAACATCAGTGGTGACGGTACATGGAAAACTCGGGGTCATACTTCACGAATAGGTGTGTGCACTGTCATTGGTGACAAAAGCGGCAAAGTTATTGATACTGAAGTCCTTTCCTCATTTTGCAAGTCATGTGATGCATGGAAACTAAAAAAAGGGACGCATGAATATAATTCATGGAAAAAAACCCATGAAAATGATTGCCTCAATAACCACGATGGATCTGCTGGAAAAATGGAACTAAGTGGTATGGTTCGAATATTTCAACGTTCAGAAGCCACAAGAAACGTAAAGTACATTGGATATATAGGTGATGGTGATGCCAAAACTTTTCAAGCCATATCAGAGGCCAGCCCATATGGTTCTGATACAAAAGTTGAAAAAATTGAATGCGTGGGTCACATTCAAAAGAGAATGGGCACGCGCTTACGAAAACTTAAACAAAACAAAGTAAAATGTAGTGAAGGTAAAGCACTTGGAGGAAAAGGTAGACTTACGGACAACATCATTGCTAAGCTAACAGATTGTTATGGAAATGCAATTCGACAGAATAAAAACAATTTACATGAAATGCGTAAAGCTATCTGGGCTGCATATTTTCATACTCGTTCAACGATGCCGAGCCTCTACATTCATTTTGCCCTACTGGAAGTGAATCTTGGTGCAAATATAATAAAGCAGTTGCTTGTGGTACCATTAAAACATTTAAACACAAGAACACAGTCCCGACTAGTGTAATGGATACTATAAAACCAATTTTTAATGACTTATCGCAGCCATAACTTCTGTCTAGGTGCTTAGGAGGTAAGACCCAGAACAACAATGAATCGATAAATTCTTTAATATGGAAATTATGTCCAAAAACACAAGGAGTAGGTAAAAGGATTGTGGAAATTGCTACAAATGAAGCAGTTATTTTGTTTAATGATGGCAATCAAGGAAAAATGAATGTAATGCAAGAATTTGGCTTGACAGTTGGTGCACATGCTCGAGGATGTTTGAAACAGTTAGACGACCAAAGGATTGCAACTTCTAATTTACGCTTTCTTCAAAACACAAAAGAAGCAAGAAAAAGTAAGCGAATGAAAGAAATTGCTCAGAAAGATAAATTTCTCTTGGAGGAAGGTGAAATTTACAGTGCCGGTGCTTTTTAAATGTGTTAAGTTTTGTGAAAATCTTTGAGCAAAGTTTTTTTCCATCTGTTATCCCATGCGATGATAGTTATCAAAGTATATGTATGTAAATTAGTGTTCAAATTTCTAAAAGGTTTATTTATGTCATGCAATAGAAAACATCAGAATGAATTTATAGATTTTTGTTTCACAAGTCTTCTAAAAAGTTTATCAACCTAATAATCCAAGTAAACAGATGAAGTAGTATTGTTCTTGTAAAGGTAAATTTATTTTTATTTCTACTTTTATTTTTCTTGATTTAGTACACAATATTTATTTTTTAATATTTATTAAATTTATGTGTATAAATAAGATAAGTAAATAATTATATAAATTACTGCAATACTTAAAAATAATGTTTCATAAGTTCCTAAGTCAATCTTTTCTTTCAATTGAATTTTCACAAAAATAATTTTCGTTTTTACGCACATGGATTCAATAGCGCACATGATTTCTCCGAAACTGTTGGCTAAAATTTTATAAAAAATTAACAGCTCATACAAAACATTCAAATGTTGAAAATGACGAATTGTTATCAGTGTCATGTAAGGATTTATTAAATAATGAATGGTTATTTAGAAGAATGATATGAGGAAAAATTATTTTCGTTTTTACGTTTACGATTCAATAGCGCGCATGATTTCTCCGAAATGGTTGTCTAAAATTTTATAAAAAATTAACAGCTCTTACAAAACATTCAAATGTTGAAAATGACGAAGTATTATCAGTGTCATGTAAGGATTTATTAAATAATGAATGGTTATTCAGAAGAATGATATGAGGAAAATTTTTTTTCGTTTTTCCGTTTACGATTCAATAGCGCGCATGATTTCTTTGAAATTGTTGGCTAAAATTTTATAAAAAATTAACAGCTCATACAAAACATTCAAATGTAAAAATGACGAATTGTTATCAGTGTCATGTAAGGATTTATTAGATAATGAATGGTTATTTAGAAGAACGATATGATGAAAAATTATTTTCGTTTTTACGTTTACGATTCAACTGCGCGCATGATTTCTCCGAAATGGTTGTCTAAAATGTCATAAAAAATTAACATCTCTTACATAGCATATAAAAGTTGAAAATGATAAAGTATTACCAGTTTCATGTAAAATTTTTGTAAATAATGAATAAATATATAGAAAAATGTTGTATCAGTATATGTTATTTGTGTATTTATATTCATTTTGCATGTTTTATAGCACACTATTTACTATTTTTTTTATAATGAAACTTATTGAATTTATGTTTTTATATAAATAGGTAAGTAAATAAATATATGTATACTTAAATATCTAAAGATATTTTGCATAATATGTTTTAAAAAGAAATTTTATCTTTAAATTGGATTTTCTCAAAATGCTATTTTTTCAACTTGCGCGCATGATTGCTCGAAAATGGTTGGGTAGAATTTGATGAAATTTTTACAGAAGTTACATAACATATAAATGCTTAAAATGACGAACTACTATCACTTTTGTGTATGAATTTTTTAAGTTATGAATTATTATTTACAAAAAAAAGTGCTAAATTTTGTTATTTTTCATATTTTTATGTATTTTTTATACAAAGACAGAATTTAAAGTAACTAGGGTTCGTCATTTTGATTATTGACTATTTTTCTTTATATATAAAGTGATTTTAGGTCTTTATGATATTTTTTATGCATGTCAAGCTGCGCGCAAGACTATGTATGATTTTTCTTCGAGAAAAAAAGACCTTTTGTAATTTTTTAATTTAATTTTATGGTGAAGGTATAAAAATATTCCATGACCTGTAACAGTTACAGGAAGATTATTTAAATATGTGTTAAAAATTTGAAGTTCTTAAAAGCGATAGATTTAAAGATATTGAGATCAATACTGTATGCAAATTTTGCTTCTATTTTAATCGATCAAAGGTACCTGACCCCTTAATGGAAAATTCAATGTATATAAAATTTTGAATAATAAATAACAATATATTTTCTTACCTTACTATACTTTGTTGGTTTATTAATTCTTTCGGTGAATTGCTTGACTATCTTTGACACTGATCCTCGTCAGAAGGGAAAAAATAAGCCTTGTGTTTTGGTCCATTCTTATAATTGGACTTGGATCCAGGAA
The DNA here is from genome assembly GCA_964019185.1 of Maratus speculifer. Lineage (NCBI taxonomy): Eukaryota > Metazoa > Arthropoda > Arachnida > Araneae > Salticidae > Maratus > Maratus speculifer. The sequence continues at coordinate 89,688,381 of OZ025289.1, read as the reverse complement.
CAAAACAAGGAGGTGACATTTTTTCACTCTTTATAACGTTTTAATTCATAATGAAAGACTTAATGTCGTAATAAATGCACGTGGTCACCCATCTCGGATAACACCAGGCGAGAGGCGAAATAACTAATTGCAGCCCGTGCCTATCCGCTGAACTTGGGGTAGCGAGGGAGAAAAGAGATCCCCGTGAAGAAATACAATAGATCCCTCTGCAGTGACGTAGGCAATTGATTTGATCCCAGTCTTTGGGCCGTTATTGTCGAAGGTCACGTGTTGACCATCTTCCCCACGCTTGTTCAGTTGAACGTCGTTTATGTTCTGTATAAGATGTACTTTATTAAGTGCTTGTTCAATGTGTTGGTTCTTAACTGAGAACAGGGAAATGGACGAACTAAAGATCAGTTTCATGTTTTGTTTTAAGCTTTGCAAGACACCGAAAGAAATTCACGAGGAGTGGTGCAAGCTGAACATCCACCATACTCGCCAGATCTCAATCCTCCAAACTTCTTCCTACTTTCATCACTCAAATTCTCTTTGAAAGAGATTTGACCATATTTTTGACATCCAACAAAACGTGACGAAGCTTTTGATTTCCATCCCAAAAGAAGGCTTCTTGCAAATTTCACAGGACATGTATAACAGATCTCAGCGGCGCATAGTTACGGGAGACGACTATTTCGAAGGGTGATATGGTATCTTTCGTTAATATTTTATCTACATTAATATTACAAGACTATTCACCGAACTTTATTGTCAGAGGTAGTATTTATTTGAAAATGGTGCGGGATGAAAAAAAAATTATCGTATGACTATATGCACATAGCATCCGCCCTATATATGTTCCAGGTATGCTTTAAGTGTGTTTTGTGCTGTATTGAAATTAAAGTCAGTTCCTTCTTCGTACATTGATAGAAAATTACTTGCAGATTTGTTTTAATTTAACTTTTTGTAATTAATTTAATGTTTCACTATTATGTAAATCACTAAATTTTCGAAAGGCAAAGATAATATCGATATATACGATCAGTTGGCGTAAAAAACTCTCCATATACAATTTGTAATCCAATACTTTATTAATTGCATATCAATATTATAAAGCGTATACGAGGATGTATTTCATATGGATAACCCAACAGTAATGGAAACAATTTGGTCACAAATTGGGTTATAGTAATGAAGAATTTATTCTACGCATATATTAGCAGTTAAATGTGACATAAATTCAAATTGCACTTTATCAAACAGAATAAAGACTATTTTAATTTTTTTAAAGAAAAGTTACCTAGTTTAGTTGGATTTTTTTAAAATAATTTTTAACAAGAAGTTTTTAAATGTTTATCACATGATAAAAAAATTAAGAATTTGTTTTCTAAAATTTCGCAAACTAACATTTAGAGTAATATAAATAAAAAGGCAAAGCTAAGGGCAAACTGGTAGCGTTACCAAAAGTGGATGTTGATAAGTAATAATTGGTAGAAGTACCTTTTTCTTCACTTTATGTATCTTACTTCACTATCATATAAATAATGTAGTGGGATGTGGCAACACAAGAATTTTATTCTATGCATGTTAATACTTCGAATTTCGGTACCACAGTGCTAAAAATAAATGGTAATTTATGCTCATAATGAGGATTTTAAAGGCATGGAATTCCGTGTATCAGTTCTTAAAATAGGCCGATTGCTGATAGCAGGAAAAATGCCACATAAAAACAACACCTGTTAGGCTATTTATACCAAAACATAAACGGAAATAATATTTATCAAACGATAGCTGAATCTTAAGTTTGAGGAAATTTCGTGCTGTAACTCTTTAAATTGAGCTATCGAAGGAATCGGAAAAAAATAGAGTGCCATTTGTTAAAAGATTGACACCAAAATGTAAATAAATTTTCTTCATACCATGGATTTTATGAACCTGAAGTTTTAAGGAAATCCGTGCATTAAATCTTGAGGTAGAACTATTGCGAAGATCGTAAAAAAATGCAGCGTAGTAGCGCTAACTGTTGAAAGTTTTACACGAAAATGTAAAGAACTTTAATTTATGTTAAGGGCTAACTGAATCCGAAGATTGATAAAAATTTCTTATATTAGTTATTTATATATAGCTGTTGCGTAAATCTAAAAAAATGCAGAATAGCTCCATCTGATTACCGATTTATACAAAAAAACTTATTTGCATCATTCAATATCAGGGATATCTGAATAGAAATTTTTATTCAATTCTGTGCATTAGTTTTTCAGATAGAGTGTCCTCAAAATGTATGTAACATGCAGACAGGCAGACTGATTCACTGACCCACAGAATCGCAGACTCATAGACAGATGTCTTGTAAAAACATGTTTTTTGAAATCTCTGACTCTAACACGGGTAAATACAAAACGAAATTAAATCTAATACTTACGAATGTAACTTCATGAATTTAATATTTAGTTCTTTCAAATATAGAAAAACGTAGAAATGCTTTTTTTTTTTTTTTTGGTAAAATGGGAAAATAACTGAAATAACTCTTCTGAAACTTCCTATATACGTAGACTATAAGGAATACTAAGACAAAACCTGCTCATTTTCATTTTAAAGTGTAGTTTTTAATATATATGTATTTAAAATATAACACATAAGTTAAATTTTGTAATTGCATTAAATTTTAACATTGTATACGATCTCCACCTATGATTTGACACCGGTTAATATGCTCTGTTATGTACGTAACCTAGCCATGGATCCCTTGCTAAAAGCTCCTGCATCCATGGATCTTGATATGCTAAAAACTCAAAAAAATTATTTATCATTTTGAAAAAATAGCCTTATTATCCTACAAGAATCCTTTCAAGCGCATTGACATATGTGTGGGACTGCCCGTTGTATCAGTATTTTGCTATACGCAAGTTTTAACAATTATGATGAAAAAGAAATATTACCTAACATGAAATTCTGTTGGCCAAGAAATAAACAGAACATTCCTTCCCTACACATTTTAATCTCTGAATTGCCACAAGTGAGAGAAGAAACACTGAGCACGTTGGAAATTTCAACTTTGTTGAATTTATGCTAATAAAAGCGTTTGGGGTCGGCTTCACGATTAAACTGCATGAAATTCTTGGATTTTCAAAGCGAACGCATATACTTTTTATGATAAATGGTATTTAAAAACTAAACGGGGAGTCCAAGCTGTTTACGAATTATAAAATTTTCAAGTTCTCAAGTTTTAATGTAAAACTAGCGAGCTACGCCCGCTAGCTGGGCCACTTTTTCCAAACGAACCTCGGTATTAAGCAGTATATAATAAGCAAAAAAATTCATTTAATAAGCAAGTCTTGGTGTTCGAATCCTCAAGCACAAAAAAAAGTAAATTAAAGAGCCATGGTCCCGTTAAAAATATGTGATTTCGCACTGTGGGCCACGTGCACTTGAAAAAATAAAGATTGTGGATCGGAACTATGGTCGCTTCGCGCCCATAGTCCCGTAAAAAATATTTGGTTTTGCACGGTGGGCACTACGCGCCCTTAAGACATTTTTCCATATTTTTTAGTTCATCAGAAGCAGATTTTTACGCAGATTCTGAATATGTAATCAGTTTTTTTCTACTTTAAAAACTGTCTGCATGATGGTTTAAGAAAAAACGCGCAAAAAAAAAAACGCAATTAGCGCCGGTAGAAAAAGCGATTTTCGGCTGTTTCTTCTTTTAGCCAAAGGGGAAAAGTTCAGGTTCTTCACCGCAAGGTAGTGCAGTGTTCTGCCTCGGAGCTCCGTTTGAGTGCCGTTTGGTATTTGGGACATTTTTCGTTCCGATTCCCAAGGGGTTTTTAATTCATAACTTTTTTAATTTTGGTCCCACGGCCTCGAAAATGCCCGAAATGACTTCCCCTGAATATTTCCAATCGAAAGACACCTCTCGCGACTTCCAACTCGCCCGCGTTGCGAACTGTAATCGGCTTCAAGCAGACAGACAGAGGCGCACGGATTTTATTAGTATAGATTATATTCTAATCATTTCATGACAGATTACAAAAAAGATATTTTTTCAACATAATCATTACTCCGAGGAAAGATTTCTAATTCACATATAAATCCATTTCTCCGTAAACAAAACTCCGTAGGTTAATGTTGCGCTTTTCTTTAGTCCACACGATAGGGGTTTTTTAAGAATCTACGATCACCGCTCGTACACACTTCAAAAAATGATATTTTATTTGATAGGCTGCTACCACTGATGACATATATGATATCGGATACGATGTAAGAAGGATTATCAAATATACCAAAAATAATCAATTCATATTAAAGAGCAATTTATTTGCAACTTGTTCTTAAACTTCCGTTTATTCTTCAACAATCTTAAATTACATCCTATTTTAATTACGATGTCACATAACTGCGCTGCAATACTTATTCCTAATTTATGACGACAAAATACTAATTTTAAATGTTGTTAATTACTGTTATTTTCTGTTTTAATGCTCTCTTTTCCAAACTTGACAAGGTAACCGGAAACTTTTGAGAACATGCGTTTTCCTTTGCCCTTAATTTTGTCAATTAAATTTATTCATATTTTTTAAAAATTCCATAAATGAATTCGTAACTATTATGTCAATAAAATGCATAATTATCACTTAGAGTTTCTTTTTTTATGTGGCTATATTTACAAATGAACTAAAAAATTTGTGCTGGCTGGAAATCTTTGACCGCTACTGTAACAGGAAGCATGATAAAAAAGAATGTTAGGATGCGGGATTAAAGAAGATTTGCAGTGAGAGATAGATGGAAATCGCATCTTTATCAATGAACTCGCTTCTTAAACGGATTTTTTTGCACCAAAATTTATCTCGCCTTAATCTAGATTGCATTATAATCTTTGAAGTCTTAAACGTGGAATTTTTGCATTACTCTCATGAGTGACGTTCAAGAGACCGAAAAAAATCCGCATATTCAGCGGAATCACGGATTAACCGTGAGAGTCTTAAGTTGGTTCCACTGTATTTTTTTCGAACTTTTTTTTTTAACATTTAATTTTGGTCTATTTATTTTTTTAACTTAACCCCTTGGGGACGAGCGACTGGTATGCGTTCAGTATAAGATGCTCAAAATCCTTGATTATTATGACGAATAAAATGTTATTGGAAGTTTTGACTTGATAATCCGTGCATTTTCCCGATTCAATTAGTCAAAATTTTCTGCTTTGGAAAAACGCTGATAAAAAATTAAAAAAAAAAATGTAAGAGACTTTCATCTCGGAGGCGTTAAATCGATTCCTAACAGCTTCAAATACGTGAATCCAAAATTATATTTTCCCGTCGCAAATTAGTTGCTACATTTAGGTCGGAAATTTTATCTGACTAATTAATTGCTACATTTCAAGTAGGTGGAGTCATAAATAAATTCCCGATGCGCAATCTGGTATATAAATCAAAAGTTATATTATGTACAAGAAATTTCTTAAATATCAATTAAATAATTTTATTTAAGATTAAAATTATCACAATTTGATATTTTCAGTCTCATTTTTACTGTCCACAAATGTAGCACCTATTTTAGGACAATTTCTTGAAGCAAATTTTCAGGGTTAGCACACCTTAAGCCCATTTCGTAAAGTCTCTTTCCCCAATATGCTAGAAAGACAATTTTTCTCCTAAGGAATTCACGATGCATTAGCCAGAAGATAGTTTTATGCAATAACTTATGGGAAAAGCCTCACAAAGTTGGGTGTGGTTTAAAAGCGAGCGAACACTGGATTTTTTTTTCTTTCTAATTTTACGAATTTAAAGAGGGAATGCTGTTGAATGAAAGCAAAGCGCCCTGAAATCTTTGAGAAATTTCAAACAAAATTATAAAATAATCAGTAACAATAATCAGTACAAAATTAATCAAACGTAGCAACTAATTTGGAGCAGAGAGAGAAGTCCATTTTGGCAAATATTTCTAGAGTTATACTAAAAATATTTAAATTAAAAGCAAAATTGAAATCTGTTTTGCAAAAAAATGCAAATATATTTAACACGAATATATTTGAATTTAAGTCTCCGAATTCATAAACTGTTTGAGCGAATCAATTTCGTCAAATATCCCTGTAGTACCGAAAAATCTGCAAATTATATCAAAGTTAGATCTTTGTTTTCAAAATTTTACAGCTTAGTACAAGTTTACGGTCAAGGCGCCCCCAAAACCTTATTTTTAAAATAATAATAATAATAATAACAATAACAATAAAACGATGATAATTCGATTGGCTTTTTTCATTTCTCTCTGTAAATTTTTTGCATACACAGTCTATGAGATGTTCTGATTTTTTGTTTGGCAAACTGCAGATGTTATGCTTAAGGCTTTCAAATTCTTTATAAAAGTTTTATAAAATGTATTGAATAAAGATTAGTTATAAATTTTATTTTAAAAATTGCATCAAAATTGTTGCAAAGGACAATCAAAGCGTGTTTTTTAGCTGCGTTTTTATTATAAAAATGCCTAGAATTTTAGTCCTCTTGTGGACCGTATGTCTGTCCGCATACAATACCGCAAACTACCTAACTGAATAGTTTTAAACTTAATATATATAATTGTTCCAGAATTTTGTCGAGTCATTTAAAATTTTATGAAATAGAATCGAAACATAAGAAGATATTATTAAAAGTTTTCTTCATTCCGTTAAATCCTATCATATGTCATTAATTATATGATACCCCATAACAGGTGATGATTCTAGGTTGTCATGGCGATTACATCCTGCAAAATCGGAAATCATTTTTGATTTAATTTCCGCACTGGAGGAGAAACAAAAGCATTTTCTGCTCGGGATTTTCTGGAAATCTTTCCTTTAAAATTGTGCAGCAAATACCTCTAAACTTTCAAAAACTTTCTAAACTTTTTTACAGTGAACACCATAACATTGCTGAATTCCAATGTCCGATTATTAAGTAGCAGATTTCAGTAGATATTAATTATTGACTTATCAGTTTTTAACTAATTATATATTAAATTATTTTTTCTGCTACGATATACAAGGTGAATGTAACCTCTTAGGCAAAACTTTAAGGAGCGATAATCAATGTAATCATGATAGTACACTGATATTATAATTATTATTTCTTTAAATATTATGGCTATTTATAATTATTATAAATTTTGTATTTATGCAAATTTACCTTAGATTGTAACAACTACTGCACCAAGATCGAAATATACTTATAAAAGTAGTTATAATACAAATGTCCTTCCTTTTCCTTGTTTGACATACCATTTCTGTCTTATTTCTTCATACGTATACTGGTTACACTTGTAATAAACTCTACTCGATTATTTACTACTTCACTAAAGTAATAATCAGTTTATTTGAAGTATATTTAGTTTATGTTTACAGTATTTCTCTATATTATCAAAACCGCCTATCTATTTGTTTTGTCATCATAACGGCAGTTACTTAACTTCCCCTCAGTGCAATAACTCAATTTATTTTCTGCGTGCTTTCCTGCATTTTCACTACTAAACTTTTGCTGCCACTGCGAAGAAAATAGATAATTCAAAAATAGCAGAATGATTTCATGTTATCTTTTAACTGTAAGAGCTATTTATATTTTCATGGTATATTTTAAGATACATAAAGCAACAACAAAAATTAATTGAATACATATTTAGTTAAACACTGATAAGTCAATAATTAATATCTTGAGGAGAATGAGTGTATTGGAGCGGTTGTATTCGATCTGGGAACTCGTGATCAGAAAATGAGAACGTTAGCGTCGAACAAAAGGCCAAGCCAGTTACTTTCAGCAAGTAACTCGCTTTATACTGATCAATTAAGATGAGATCGCTACAAGCTATTGAAATCTGCTCCTTAAAAATCGGGTACTGAAATACACTAAATTTATGCGCTAAGCTGTAAAAAAAATTCAGAACTTTTTCTGAAAGTTTAGAAGCATTGTTGAGATTTAAAGTCAATTAACATATAGAACTGATTTCTTATAATCAAAGAGAGATTTATTACCTGAAAGGCAATTCTTCTTGATGGCGTCTTGCATAACGAAATGTATCGTTTTCTTGAATACGAATGTTGATTCTGCAATTATAGACTACTTGACAACTGTTTTAAGAGCTGATTGATGGTTAGATAGCTTGAATGATGAGGTTTTTTACACAAATAAATAGGATTTGTTGGGATTTAAAGAGATTTTAATAGAATCCTTCGATTTTGTATCTTATAAACACACTTAGAATAGAAACATTTTTGTTCTGAACTGTCACGCAGAACAACCTGCATTATAACAAATATAATCTATCTAAAAAGATGAACTAGTGATGAATAAATACAAAAAAATATATATATAAACATATTGGGAATTAACAAACACAAATGAAAGAGAATTAATGAAATATAATATTAATTAAAGTCAAAATAGCCTCGTTTTATCAAGATCAAAAGTTTTGGTGCTGCCATCTACAGTCATGTTTCCGAAATAATTAGTGTCTTTTTACTGAAGATTTCCTTTTATGATTCAACATCCTCCGCCCCCGGCAGTAGAAGGGATACCTTTGTAATAGGACGCTTGATGTCACCGTCAGCTGTTTTAATCAAGACGACTCGAACTCGATTGTCCTGTCTTGGAAAAGTTTGTAGAATGCGGCCCATTTTCCATCTCATGGGCAGGGATCGTTCCTGAATTATTACCAAGTCTCCTTCTCGTAGATTAACACTTGGAGTAGTCCATTTAGGACGCTGTTGGAGATGTTGGAGATATTCTCTTGACCATCTATACCAAAATTGGTTCTTGGCCCTTTCAATAAGGCGCCAACCAGCATTTAATGATAGAGATCGCGAATTAGAAGCTTTTGGAATATCAAGGAGCGGTGCTCCGATTAGAAAATGACCTGGAGTTAATGCGCGCGGATCTGATGGATCTGATGGCATCGGCGTTAAGGTCTGAAATGTATGCAACTTTCTATTTGACACAGTAAAGTGGATAATTCTTCGAAATTTAAAATACTGAATTTACATGCCTTTAACAGATGATTTTTTGTAAGCTTTACAGCTGACTCCCAGTGCGGCGCATATGGAGGAATGAAATGCCAATTGATTTTTTGGCTCGAAAGAAAGTCTTCAATTTCTCTGTCCCTCAAATATTGGAATAACTGCTTCAGTTGATTTGCTAGACCTACGAAATTTTTACCATTATCTGAATAAATATCAGACGGCAGGCCTCTACGTGCAATAAATCACTTTAGGGATGCTAGCAAGGCTTGCACAGACAAGTCTGATATCACTTCCAGATGCACTGTCTTAGTGCATATACAGACGAATACACATATGTAAGTTTTTATTTTTATCTTACTTCTAGGCAAATTTGGCTTGGTTATGCAGGGGCCGGCAAAATCTATGCCAACCTTGGAAAATGGACGGATTGGGGTGATTCTGTCAACGGGAAGATCTCCCATCATTTGTTGCCAAGCTTGTGTTTTTAGGCGTTTGCAAAGTACACATTTGTTGAGCTCTTGTCGCACAGTAGAATGACCATTAACAAACCAAAACTGTTGACGTATAATAGAAAGTACTAGTTGTGTACCTGCGTGCATATGTTTCTCGTGTACATGCTTTATTAATAGTCTAGTGACAAAGTTATTTTTTGGGAGTAGCATCGGATATTTTCTATCAAAGCTTAAAGACTGATGTTGTGACAAACGACCACCTACTCGAATTATATCACTTGAATCTAAAAATACATTGAGTGATAACAGTTTACTATTGCTTGGTAAGGGTTTTCTTTCTTTTAACAACTTAAGCTCTGTGTTGAATTCAGAACTTTGAATTAATTTTACAATGCATTGAATTGAATTAGAGATTTCTTCTGAACTTAGATTTCCAAATTTTTTCGATGTACTATGTCTAGCATTATGAATAAATCTAAGACAATAGGCTGTGACTCTTGACAGCTTAGAGAATTTCGAAAACTTATGAAGAAAGTCAGGAGGTGACCTTACTTGTGTTACATTACTGACAGAGTCAATTACTTGATTTAACTCACCTATTGGAGCAGTGAAGTTAGGTATTGTGATTTCTAACGATTTCAATAAATGCATTTCAGATGAAAATTCATTCCAAACCTGTTGTATGGCATGTGGGATTTTCTCATCCCAAGAAATCTTATCCTTGCAAAGATCTTGCATCATGATTTTTAACTTTATTGTTGTAGGAGCTAGGAAACCCAGAGGGTCAAAGATTGTAGCCACTACAGATAACAAATCTCGTTTTGTTTTAACATCCTTTAAATCAGCGGACCTAATTTGTAAAATATCTTTGGAAGTGTCCCAAAGTAAACCAAGAACTTTAACAGTATCATCTTCCTGAATGACCTTGTATGAGGAAGCCTTCATTTCATCAGGTAAGTGATCTATTACATCAGGATCGTTACAGGCCCACTTCCGTAGATTAAAACCTCCACTTTTCATAATTTTAATTAGCTCTGTCACTAAATTCTAAGCGTTTTCTCTTGAGTCGGATCCAGAAAGGAGATAATCAACGTAAATTTCCTCTTGAATAATTTGGCAGGCCTTTTGATTATAATGTTCATTATCAATGGCCAATTGGCATAATGTCCTAATGGCCAAAAAAGGTGCACAGGAAAAACCGTATGTAACGGTCAACAGCCTGTATGATTTGATAGTGTCTTCTAAATTAAATCTCCAAAGAATGCGTTGATAGTCAATATGATTCTGATTAACAAGGATTTGTCTAAACATTTTTTAGATATCAGCACTAAAAGCAATTGGATTCATTCTGAACTTTAATAATAAAGGAAATATTTCCGGCTGCAATTTTGGACCTATCTCTAGATAATCGTTTAAAGAGCGGCCTGATGAACCAACTGCAGATGCGTCAAATACTACTCTCAGTTGTGTAGTTGAACTATCTTCTTTTAGTACCCCGTGATGCGGAAGATAAAAATGATCCGGATTTGAGATTTCTGAATTTGGTACAAGTTCCATGTGCCCCAAATCGATATATTCTTGCATGAATTCTAAATATTGCTCTCTAAGCAAAGGGTTTTGGTGGAGTCTCTTCTCCAAAAAATAAAACCGCTTTAGAGCTTGAGATTTTGAATCACCGAGGATTGGCTTAGATTTAAACGGCAAGTTTACAACATATCGTCCTGATTCTGTGCGTAAAACGGTTTTAGAATAATTATCTTCAACAAGAGAAATTGGATCAGAACTGGGAACCGACTCAAGTTCCCAGAACTTTTGCAGCTGAGAAGTAATCTGCGTAGTAACATGACAACTAACAGATGAATTTTGGTTTGATTCATTCGAATAAATATTTCCAGATAGTATCCAACCCAGTTTATAAGTAATAGCACTCGGTGATCCTTTAGGTCCTAAAATAGATTCACCTATTATGATTTTGCAAACAAATCTGCACCTATAAGGAGATCAATAGGACTGGACACATGGAAATTTGAATCCGTAAGATTCAAGCCTTCAATATGTGGCCAAAAAGTAGTCGTAATCAGAAAATTTGGTAAGTTTGTTTTTATCTGGTTAACAACTAACGCGTCTAATTGAAAGATTTCATCATTGAAATGGGGAGAGAATGTCAAAGAAACTTCCTGAAGAGATGTTTCTGCAATTAAATATTTATACCTGAGATTTTATGATTTGTAGGCCTTGATGGAAGACCTAATTTTTCACAACAAGTTTTAGAAAGTAGGCTCTTTTGAGAACCACTATCGATCATCGCCCTGCAAGGAATGAATTTGCCTGATTTGGACTTTACACGTATAATGGCAGTAGCCAACAATGTTTGAGAATTTCTGCTAAACGATTGATTAGTAAAACAATTTGATTCATTTAAATTACATACAGCATTTGGGGTTGTTACATGATCTTGTTGTCCAATAATTTGTTGTTGTGCAGGGGCAGATTGATCACGATGAAGGAGTGTATGATGTTTCGAATTACAATGTTTACATGTGGTATTTATCAAACAATTAGCAACAAAATGGTTAGAACGCAAACAGTTCGTACATAACTTTTTAGATTTTACTAAATGCCAGCGTTGCTCAACAGATAAATTCTGCATTGATGGGCATCTATGAAGTTGGTGGGGTTCATTACATTTTGGACAAATAATTTTTTGATTTATTCACATTATCCGTTACGACAGTATTCGATACCGATCTTTTTGGAAAATGTTGAGATTTAGGATCAAATTTATTATTAAACTTAGATTCAGTTTTAATTAATTCAACATTACAATTCTGCAGACTACGTGCTTGTTTTTCAAGAAAACTAATTACCATTTCATAAGTTGGAAAACAATCATTATTTAATGATAATTCCCACTGTTTTCGTAAATAATCATCAGATTTTGTTTGAATTAAATAAACTAAAATCAAATCAACAAATTCATTAAATTCAAATTTTAAAGATTTCAAATTTCGAATAACTTCATTACAAGTGTCCAATAGCTCAAGAATTGATTTTTGCGTAGGTGATTTTAATGATTTAGCATTAATGAATTTTGACAGTAATGAGTAAGCCAAATTCTTACGATTATCGTAGCGATTAACAAGAGTTTCCCACGCTTCTTTATAATTATCACCGGAAATTGAAAATCCCGAATTTAATTTAGCAGGATAATTTTTTACACTCGCTATTAAATAAGAAAATTTTAACTGATCTGATAAATTTTCATTATTGTGAATTGCAGTCAGAAATGTTTCCTTAAAGGTAATCCAATTGTTAATGTCTCCATGAAACATCGGCAATTCAAATTTTGGTAACTTTAAAGCGTTATTCTTAACAGAAATTGAATTATTACTGATTTCATTCATGTTTTCTTGTATTTTTACAACAAAAAATTCTTCGATTTTCACTAAATCGTCAACAACTATGTCCTTCGCTTTAGTAAATGAATCGTATAAAGCATTAATACTTTCTTCGGCTATACCAAAATAAGATTTCTTTAAATCAGCTTCTAAGCTAATTAATTCTGCTTTAAGCTTCTCAGTTAATTTAACATTTTTATTTTCTATTGCTTCAGCTACTTGAATGTTATATCTGTTAATTTCTTTAATTGTGAAATTAAATTTCTGTTCATTTTGTATTTCTACTTTCGTTTTCATTCTGAAGTAATTAATTTTTATAATTAAACTTTTAAAAATACGCTAGACGCTGCGGCTAAGGACGGACCAGACAATTTATTTATATTGAGATTTAAAGTCAATTAACATATAGAACTGATTTATTATAGTCAAAGAGAGATTTATTACCTGAAAGGCAATTCTTCTTGACGGCGTCTTGCATAACGAAATGCATCGTTTTCTTGAATACGAATGTTGATTCTGCAATCACAGACTACTTGACAACTGTTTTAAGAGCTGATTGATGGTTAGATAGCTTGAATGATGAGGTTTTTTACACAAATAAATAGGATTTGTTGGGATTTAAAGAGATTTTAATAGAATCCTTCGATTTTGTATCTTGTAAATATATTTAGAATAGAAACATTTTTGTTCTGAACTGTCACGCAGTACAACCTGCATTATAACAAATATAATCTATCTAAAAAGATGAATTAGAGATGAATAAATACAAAATATATATATATAAACATATTGGGAATTAACAAACACAAATGAATGAGAATTAATGAAATATAATATTAATTAAAGTCAAAATAGCCTCGTTTTATCAAGATCAAAAGTTTTGATGCTGCCATCTACAGTCATGTTTCAGAAATAATTAGTGTCTTTTTACTGAAGATTTCCTTTTATGATTCAACAAGCATTATTGCACGATATTAACGGAAAAGTTTCTGATTCAAGCAGAAAAACTTTTATGTTTCATCAAGACTTTACTCTTTCGTTTTTTTCTTCACTCCTGTATTAATCAGTTTCATTCAAGTATATTTAATTTATGTTGTGCAATATTTTTCTATGTTATCAAAATCACCTATCCGTTTGTTCTATCATAATTATGTCAGTTACACAATTTCCCCTCAGTGCATCCACTCAATTTGTTTTCTACGTGCTTTACTGCATTTTCGCAAGTAAACTTTCGCTGCCACAGCGAAGAAAATAGATAATTCAAACGTAGAAGAATCACTGCCTATTATCTTTCAATTGTACGAGATATTTAGAATTTTATTATACATTTAAAAATATAATGGGTTAATCTAAACTCTTGGGCAAAATTTTAAGAGGTTATAGTACACATCAAGACAAAAATGATCCAATATGAAATTAAGTGTTCGAAAAAGTGTACTTAAACTTAAATTTTAAGCTCAAAATTTGAATCGCTGGGAATGATTAAGTAGCGCAAACTGAAAAATTTTCTGGAGTTGAAATTAGAAACACCAATCTTTCCTCTTCTGAACATAGATAATTTCATGCTACTTAACCACTCCCAATGATTCAGATTTTGAGCTCAAAATTGAACTTTAAATATAAGCTTTTGAAAACATTTAATGTGGTGAAAAAAAAGTAAAAAATAATTATTCGTTACTGCAATGTAAAGTGCCCTCTATTGGCATTTTTTTCAACTTTAACTTTAAGAAAATAAAGATAAAGTTTAAACGAAGAAAATCCTTAAGAAAACAAAATCCTTTAGGAAATCCTTAATTTATCGTTAAGAAAATGTTGACATAAAGAATAGTTTTAGCAAAAACCGCAAACGAATCAACCAAGTTTTCTCTTTTTTTATTATGATTTGAAATGCTGGACTCTAAACTTTAATTGCACGTATCTCCTTCAGAAGACGTTTAGGACCCTTAGTTTCCTCCTTAATATTGTTTGTCTTGTTTAATATTGTTGGTTAATATTGTTTGTCTGCTTAATATTGTTAAAATTTGGCTCACGAGTTTAGATTCACACTGTATATAGTAGCAACAAAAATTAATTGAATGCATATTTAGTTAAACATGAAAAGTCGATAATTAATAGCTACTGAAATCTGCTGCTTAAATTTTCGTCGGTTAAATTCAGAAGTTTTACGCAGTACACAGTAAAAAAAATTTAGAAACATTTCTGAAAATGAGGCATTTGTTAAATGATATTAATGGAAAGTTTTATGATTCAAGCAGAAATGATCGAGCAATAATTGCGGAAACCAAATGCAAGAATTCGGAAAAATTTCTAATTTTTTCAGGAAGTGGTTTGGTTTATTTTTGTCGTCCGATTATCTACGCTAGGGATATAGGACCAGGGGGGATTGCCCTCCGTGGGGGTCTTTCTAAGGGAACCTAACCCGTATTTACGCAAGGTTCGAAGAAAACCACGAAAACTCCGAACGGTTAGGCCGACAGCCGCGATTGGGTTCGAACCCAGCACCTGCCGTCTACCAGTTGAGAGGTCCGTACCTCTCGGCCACTGGTGGGGCTTTTCAGGAAGTGAAAATAATTTTTAACTACCCGATTGTTGTTAAACGTTTCTGTTAGAATATTACATTGCACTAAAAATTTTTACTGTTCTGGAATCCTTTTTTGAAATAAAATCGATAAAACAGTAACTGAAACTCCTTAGCAATTCTTTTGTTTCTTTGTTAAACATAAACGTACAATTAAGCTGCTGTCAGATTCACAAACTTTTCAGCCGATTTTAACCCCAACTTTTTTCCGTTCAAAGGGAGAAAAAGGTTATAATTGTCATGGCTAAAGTCGGAGGAAAACCAATAATGCTATTACTGGCCATTAATATTTATTGCCTATTCCTATCAATCGCTTACCTCTGACTGGTTGAAATACTGAGAGTTGCAGAAAAAAAATTGCAGCTAGTGGTGAATATTTTTAAACTGCGGAAAAAAGTTGGTGAATATTGTTGTTTACTAACACACTGGTTATTGAGACAATAAGAAGAAATAAGAGACAATAAGAATATTGAGAAAATAAGTTGAAGAAAACCAAGTGTTATACAAAAATTGCTCGAAAAGTTGGTAAATCTGATAGAAGCTTTATATACAAATGGCCAACAAATTGTTGTAAAAATTTATGTCACCTGGAGTGATTTCATGATCGTCCGGGCTAAAACATGTTTACATAAATTTAACTCGACAAAAACTATCAATAACTATAAACTGCTAAAGATTTGAAATATTTTCTGCATCGTTACTCCAGAGCTTTTATAGGGAGAAAACGGTTATAATTGTCATGGCTAAAGTCGGAGGAAAACCAATAATGCTATTACTGGCCATTAATATTTATCGCCTATTCCTATCAATCGCTTATCTCTGACTGGTTGAAATACTGAGAGTTGGAGAAAAAAAATGCAGCTAGTGGAGAATTTTTTCAAACTGCGGAAAAAAGTTGGTGAATATTGTTGTTTGCTAACACATTGGGTATTGAGACAATAAGAAGAAATAATAGATAATAAGAATATTGAGACAATAAGTTGAAGAAAATCAAGTGTTAGACAAAAATTGCTCGAAAAGTTGGTAAATCTGATGGAAGCTTTATATACAAATGGCCAACAAATTGTTGTAAAAGTTTATGTCCCAAGGAGTGATTTTCTGATCGTAAGGGCCAAAACACGTTTACATAAATTTAAATCGAGAAAAACCATCAATAACTCTAATCTGTTATTAATTTGAAACATTTGCTGCATCATTACTCCAGAGCTTTTATAGAACATCTCCATTTTTATCAGTTAGCGTGCTCCATAAATACAATAAACTAAATGGTTTTTATAACAAGTAAGAAAAATCATGCGTTAAGCATAGATTATGAAGCACTTTCCAACACTTAATGAAATCTTTAACAAAACTTTGTTATTTAGGGAAATAATAGTGTATAGCCAAATGTACCCAAATATGTATTCCAGTACTTTTGAAGAGCCCTGTATTTCATATGTCAGTTGATATAATAGGAAAATTTAGTTTAGCAAGAAAATACCCAGTAGCTTGAAATTTCTTTTTCAGCAATTCATACTATTAGATGGAAACATACTTGAATACTTTTGTTCAGTCCTGTAGTTTACATTGTACCTTTATTACACGTCAGCATCAGGCTAAAATTTATTGTAAACTAAAACACTTTTAAAACAACTGAAATCCCATTCTCATAAATCATCATTCATAAGCGTCCATGTACCGAATTCTTTGCGTGGCCCTGTATATACTTTTATCTATATTCTGCAAACATTTCTCAGTAAATTGAGTGAAGCTCAGCGTAAAAATGCATAGCTTATTTAAGAACCACGCTTAAATAATTTACGCTCATATTCAATAATGTTGGTGAGCTCTTTTGGGTAGCCCTGTATATCAACTATAACATTTATACACACCATATAATGTGCATATATTTAGCGAAATATAAACGCGCATATCATAATTAAAATGCATTTCATCCCTCCATCAGCCATCATTGGACACATATACGGTACTTCGGAAAGAATATACTATTTGAAATCTTTTGTATGGCCCTGTAAATGCTATGTACTTCGTATTATGCAAGACAGTAGCGTATAATTTATATTAAGCTTCAGTGACATATATCAATTTTATTATACTTGAAAAAGCTTAATATATTTAAAATATGTCACACACAATTCCCCCTTTTACCATTATTTAATGGAATTCTTTTGTTTGGCAATGTAAATGAATAATAGCTACATTTTCACCTTATATGTTATAGAATGCATATTTTAATATGTTTGACAGGGTATAACATCTTTAAAATTCCTTTGAAACAATTTTTCCCCATTGGCCGTAATGTAATGGGAAACTTTTGATTCACCCTGTAGATAAACTAATCATGGTAGAAACTTCATTTTCGATAGGACTTGTGCTAGGGCAAACGTCAATAACGTCCAAAAATTTCATGGCAATAAGAGTATATTAACGATTTTTCCCCATGGACCGTAATGTAACGGAAAACTTTTCATTCGCCCTGTAGATAAACTTATCATGGTAGGAAATTCATTTTCAATAGGGTTCGTGCTAGGGTAAACGTCAATAACGTCCCCAAATTTCATGGCAGTCCGAGTATATTAACGATTTTTCCCCTTAGGCCGTAATGTAATGGGAAACTTTTGATTTTCTCTGTAGATAAACTAACCATGGTAGACACTTCATTTTCAAAAGGGTTCGTGCTAGGGTTAATTTCAATAACGTATAAAAATTCCATAGCAATCCGAGTATATTTACGGGAGTTAGAGCGCGGGCAGAAGGCCATCCGGACATCCGGCCAGACGGTCATCTGGCCAGACGGACAGACGGCCAGATAAACCGAATGCATAAGCACTTTTCAACTTTGTTGGAAAGTGCTAAAAACGGTGGAGTGACGATGCAACAAGAGTTTCAAATTTTTAATAGTATACAATTTTTCTCCTCCCCAATATTTTTGTGTCAAATACCTTGTTTTATTATTTGTCCTAACAATGCCGCAGCCCATATCACTGATTTTATTAAAGTGCAAAATTCTGTAATTTAACACATCTAAACACATTTAATTTAAAATTTTCCTTTTGCACTGTGTTTAGGCCTTGCTTTAACCATGATTTATATTACATATTTTTTTATTGAAATAAAATAATTTTAACTAGTTACGACGACGCATCGTTTTGCCCGGTCCCAAAATAGTATTCTCAAATAAAGCTGAAATTTATGTGTTTACAAGGTGGGGAGGGTTTAAAGACACATTATCATTTCACAACTCTTGCTCAAATAAAAATTCATTTAAAGCCACAATTTAAGGTTTTGATCTTTCTATTTCACACTTTAAATTATTTTAAAATTTAACTATGTTTTCACTATTTAAGAATTGTATTTAAAATATTTAGATGAAAAGATAATTATATATACGTCATAAAATGTAATACGAAAAAACAAATAATAAATTTGCGAGTATGTTATATATGCATTAAAAAATTACATTATTTAGCAATTTTTTCTCAATATACAAGGCCTGTCTATAACGATAACCTGTGATAAACTAATAATAAAACAATAGGTTTTAGCTTTTTTTCTTTGGAATGCTTAAAAGAAGAATAAAACAAGTTGAATGTAAATTCTGCCATTGCAGAATTCAGTTTCGCCTCCGATTAGAAAAAAAAAAAAATCGATAGAGGTTTTTTAGAAGGGCGACTTCGTTTAGATTGCTATGAACTAACTTCATTTTTCTTGTGTTTATCAATATAATAGCAAACAAAACGGCGTGAAATACCCAATTGAATAGCAGTTTCTCTCTGAGACAGGAATATTGGAATTGCGGAATAATAAAGAGATAAAATTTGACGTGCTACTTCTTCATTGACTAGATTCATCGAAAACGGATTTTTTTTTAGTTTAAATGCTTTTGTACAGACTATGAGTAAAAGGAAATGCAATTTAACAATAAAACGAGTGGAATCCCGTTGGATTTGACGAATGAAATGTATAAAAGACCCGATCTATTTGGTTTTAAAAAAGAGCAAAAGTAATTACATTATTGAATGAATATATAATAAATATATTTCCAAATTTAATGTCAAGTTCGCCAGTTACAATTTTGTATGCAAATATTCGCATATCTTCAGTTAAAATTGTAATCTGAGTGCCGGCGAAATCCAGAAATTTTATTCTATATGCACTCACAAAAAAAATAGTTTTATATATATATGAAAAAAAAAAAAAAAAAAAAAAAAACTAATTTCATTTTTATTGTGACAATATTTTCACTAACTGAAGTCATCTGAAAGTAAAATCTCAATCTCAGTGTTCATAATGAAAAGAAATATTGATATACAATATCGGGTACTACCAGGTTATCCCGTCGACCAAAAAATTATCGCCAAACTATAAAATTAAATGCCAATAATGGATGATCGTGAATGTCACATTCAATGACATTAAATACGATTCATCTGTTTAAAATGTCATTAAGTGATTTTTATTTCGACTGTTTATTAATATTTTTATTAATATTCTACTAATTATTTGTTTTTTCGTTATTTAAAATAAAAATTATGTCAGTATGTATAATTTGGCTATTAGTTTGGCGATTTGTATAATTTGGCGAAATTGGTCGACGGGATAACAGAGTAGTATCTAATATCGTTATGAGTAAAAATGCGATGTTTTAAATAGTGACGTCATTTTCTCTTCAAATGTTTTTTAAAAGTTACTGTTATTAGTAATATGAAAAAGGCATCCGTAATAAAATTGTAATTCCCATTTATCTGGTTGCTGAATGACATCATTTTCCTCATTTGAAATATTTCTTATTTTGCTTTAGACATTAATTTTTATCATAAATTATTTTCTGTTATTTTATTTACATTATTAATATTATTTCTCAGTAAATATATATATTTTTTTTACATAAGTACATAATTATACGCAATCATTTCGGAAAATAAATTTTTATTATCGAGAGAAAAGCTAAACTGAGTTGCCATCATTTTGAAGAAATATCGTAAAAAGCATTTAAAATTAAAAATAAAATATAAAAATGGAAATAAATTAAAAAATAGCTAAAATGGGCACAACTACAAATTAATAGCTTTCATTTAAAAAAAAATATATGAAAATTGGTTGAGTAGAAAATTCAGGGCTGATTACACGACATTTTTTAGCTGTCTGAAAGAAATAGCATCAGAGGCTAATACTTAAACTAGAAAATATGTATTAATTCGAATTTCAACTTCATCTTATCGACTTTCGAACCAGAGTACATTCGTACAGAAAACTAAAACATATTCCGATTACGCTACAAATCCTACGAAAAGTTTAGTAAATTAATGTTCCTTATTGGATTAAAAATGCTTTATTCTTTTCTTTTTCTTTGACGTCATTTTCTTTAGCATAACAAAATAGATGCTTATTGTTGTTCGATCTCACTGAAATTTTAATGGATCGTAAATATAACTAAAACCAAGTTTTTTTTAAAAGTTCATGAAGAAATGTGCATATTTTAGAAGGAAAACTCAGAACTGGAGAAAATTCGTACTATAAATCTTCTCGATAAGGCGTAAAGTGACCTTCGTTTAACTATGTATTTAGAAGGGTTAAAATCCGTATTCTTTAAAATTTATTTGAATTATATTATTATCACAACAAGACTTTTACTATTATAGCGAAGTTAATATATTCGTAAGTCTATAGAAGTACAATAATAATAATTTATAATACTTTAGTTGAGTTGAAAATATATAAACGTAGGAAAACATTTCTAAATTAATTAAATTTTTATAAATCAAATCTAGGGTTAAAACAATAATTTTAAATTATTTATAAAAATAATTATAAATCCTAATCCTATAATGCAGCATACTTAATAGTTGATAATATTCTTAATCTGTATTAATATGTACTGTTAATTTATTAATATGTAGTATTAATATACACTGGTGTCCAAAATTTAAGCGTAATTGGTATTAAGTAATTATTTTTAAGTAATGAAAGAAATATGAATCGGAATGTGCTGAAACTCCAGGTGTGTAAACAAAATAGTACGCGTCACATATTTTCGCGAAGAGTTTTCCCCGAAATCGAACAGGGGACCGTCAACAAATTGAAAAAGAACGAAGATCTTTTGGATAACCCTTGTAAAACTAATGTAGCAAAAGCGTTCAAACTGCACATTATGATTAATTGGCTTATTGTAATGTACTGTGTTAATTTTTACAAGGATAGCATGTATACTCGTAGAGAAATTAAGGTTTTTTTTTATAAAAACAGTCCTAAGTTTTTTGCTTATAATTTGCAGAGTTCTTAATATAAAATTGTGTTCTTTTTTGAAAAAATGACAAACATCATTGTACACAATACCCTGTCATCAGAATTAAAAAATAATAAAAATTGTATGACAAATGAGCAGGTTTACTAAATAATTTTTTACTGCGCATGCGTGAACGCTATTAAAATTTCATTTGCATATTATGTTAGTTAAATGTATAGAGCAACTTTTGTGAAAGTCTCAAAAACATAGCTTAAAAATTCTGAAAATTATCGTTGATAGAATGAGATCAAAATCCTTTATTCCCTAAATGAAGCAAAAAGATGAGGGGCTGTATCCATATTCCATTGTTTAGTGCCTACACAATATTGCACGTACAACTATATTCAGGTAAAACCCCTAATTTTTTTGCTTCCTTTAGGAATAACGGATTTTGAGTTGATTCTATAGGTTCCCATTTTCAGAATTTTCAAGCGATGTTTTTGAAACTTTTACAGAAGTTGCTCTATACATTTAGCTAACACAATATGCAAGTGACATTTTGATATCGTTGACGCATGCGCAATGAAAAATTATTTACCAAACATACTCATTTTTCATACAATTTTTATTATTTTTAAATTCTGATGACAGGGTATTGTGTACAATGATGTTTGTCATATTTTAAGAAAAGAACATTGTTTTATAATAAGAACTCTGCAAATTATAAGCAAAAAACTTGGAAAAATTTAGGACTGTTTTTATAAAAACCTTAATTTCTCTACGAGTATACATGCTATCCTTGTAAAATTTAACACAGTACATTACAATAAGCCAATTAATCATAATGTGCAGTTTGAACGCTTTTGCTACATTAGTTTTGACAGGGTTATCCAAAAGATCATCGTTCTTTTTCAATTTGTTGGCGGTCCCCTGTTTGATTTCGGGGAAAACTCTTCGCGAAAATATGTGACGCGTACTATTTTGTTTACACACCTGGAGTTTCAGCACATTCCGATTCATATTTCTTTCTTTACTTAAAAATAATTACTTAATTACCAGTTATGCTTAAATTTTGGACACCAGTTTATTAATAGGTCGTATTAAGATATTTATATATTTCCGAATTACAAATTGTAATAAATAAAAAAGAATATTGCCCAGTTAAACTGATGGCATAGAGCTCACAGGCTATGCAGACTAA
This sequence comes from Maratus speculifer, assembly GCA_964019185.1. NCBI lineage: Eukaryota > Metazoa > Arthropoda > Arachnida > Araneae > Salticidae > Maratus > Maratus speculifer. Next base: position 89,665,570 of record OZ025289.1, on the reverse strand, counting down.
GTGCATATTACAGCCTTATATTATAATGCCTTTCGAAAAAAATAAGAAAGGAAGTACCCACCCCCACCCCAATTTCCTTTCTTTATACTTAATCATTAAAGCCCAAAACTAATCAGGGATACGCCTTATCATATAATAAACCTGTATCCAAAAATCGAAGCAAGTCGAATAATTCTGCATAAAAACTCATTTATGTAATTTTAGAAACGTTGTCCTCCGTTCCCTCCTTTATAATTAACCATTAAACCTCCAAAACTGTTTAGAAATTCAATTTATCAGAAAGAACCTACATCTAAAATTTAAAGCAAATCGTGTAACTCCGCATAAAACTCTATTTAGCTAACTTAAGGGGAAGGTACTCGCCCATACCCACCTTCATAATTGACAAAAGAACTCCACCAAAAATGAGCGAAGCTTCTTATTACTATGAAACTGTATCCAAATATTGAAACAAATCAGTTAATTCTGCATGAAAAACCATTTACATAAGTTATAAGGAGTAGTTTTCCCTATCATCCCTTTATACTTATCCAGTAAATTCCAAAAAAAAAAAAATAATAATAATCAGGAAAACGCCTTATTAGTATAAAACTTTTTACAAAATTTTAAGCAAATCGGTGAATTTTGCCGGAAAAACCTAAATTAAGACTGGAGGATTACCCCTCCTCTTTAAACTTATCCAATGAACACCGAATACTAATCATGAAGGCACCTCATTAGGATAATCCTACATCTAAGATTTCAACATAATCTATTTATTCTGCATGAAAAACCCATTTATATAAATTAAAGGAAGGGGTAATAGCCCCCGTTCCCCTTCTTATACTTATCGAATGAACTCTCAAAACTAATTAGGGAAGCGTCTTATCATAATAAGCCTATATCCAAACTTTTATGTAAATCGGATAGTTTTATCACGAGTTATCGCGTTACGTACGCATGTACATACATACAGAACGGGGGGGGGGGGGGCACATAAGCTCTCAGGTTTGATAGCCTGTGAGCTAAAAAAACAGCTTTTGCAGCTATTAAACATTAAACAAATTATAGAATTTTAATTTTTATAATTGTAAATGTTATTCAGTACTAGTGAAAAAAACTTTTTTTTTCAATAAGTTATCTTTAACACACATACACACTGACATTGTGTTGAGCAATATTATCTTTCATTTTATTATCTAAATAGCCACTATTCATCACCACTTGTTTTCACTCATCATCCTAATTACATCACATGCGACTCACCCAATTTTACGAGTAGTTTTGTACGTGCTTTGCTATGATATTATCACAACAAGACGTTTGTTGCTACCAGAGTTGGGCAGTATCGAAAATACTTGTATTTGAAATACATTTTCAAAATACATTTGTATTTTGTATTTTGTATTTTAATCCTATGAAACGAAAGTATTTCAGTAATGTATTTTGTAAAGCTTTTTCCAAGTATTTTGTATTTTGAAAATACATTTTGAGTCAAAATACATTTTTATAGATTTCAAACTTTGTGGTCTTGTAAACCGCAAATCAAAGATATGGAACAAGGAAATTATCATTTTGCTTATTCGTTGAATTCGTGTCTGGGCATTAATGTAAACATATTTTTCAAACTGGTACGATAAAGATTGTTAATGAACAGGATGTTTAGCTTCTCCAGAAACATTTATGCTGAATGGTTACAAAAATAATGTTATAAATCTTACATTTGCTGCGAGAATTACACAACAAAGTATTCCGTGACAGACAGGAAGGACCCATACAGAGTTTTGCTTCTTACTGCTTTTATTTATTTATTTTCAAGTACCTTAGAAATGCAGTGCTATTATCTATTATAGGCTCGTGTAAAGATGAATAATACTTTTGGCGTTATCGATGAAAATATCTACAAAGAGAATAATTTTATTGTGATAATAAATGGTGTTCAATAGAGATCTGCACGGGCCAGGTTTGGGCCCAAAGCTTGAATCCGACCCGCGGGCAGAGCCGAGCCAGGCCGATTTTCATTCTCGGCACTCGGGTCGGACCGGGCCCGAGCTTTACTTTTTTTTTCTTGAAAGCTGGATCGGGCCAAGCCTAGTCACTACTCTTTCTGAGCCAGGCTCGAGCCTTACTGTTTTTTTAAGGATAGGGCCGGGCTGGAACGGGCCTAACTTTTTTTCCCATTCTATTCCGGGATTGATTTCATTCTTCCTTGTAATCACGGACCAAAATATTCAATTTGAGCCATCCCGTATGAAAACATTTTTTTCGGCCTGGCCAAGTCTGTTCACAAATCAGTAAAATTTGGTTTGGCTTAATTTTTTTTGCAAAAAATGCATAGATTTTTAAATCGCCGTTGTGCTTCAATTAAATCTTAAAATTTATTATTTTTAAAACATCGTCAAGGTTTATTAAAATACATCTAAATTACAATATACTTAAACATATGAAAAAGAATCTGTTAATGAGAGAATGTTGTTTTAAACTGAAAAATGTGTTCAATAATACGCGAAAAAAATCTGCTACGAAGAAACTTGCCTGTAACGAATTTTCTTAACATTTCTATGCGATTCCGTCTTAGAAGTTTGTACTGCATACTATTTTTAATGCTTTAGAGTCATGGAATATGAATTAATAATATTAATGATAGCTGTAACATTTACATATAACAAACAGAAATTTATTAAAAACCTAAATATCGCAATCTACGGCGTTTCTGCGCTAATAAAGATAATAAACATGAAAAAAAAGGGTTTTTTTGGTCAGAATTCCTCTGTACGAGAAAAAAATCAATGTTTTGGTGAAATTCACTCAGGCCGGCCTGAACTTTTAGCTATGAATTTCTTTCTACAAAACCCACTGGTCGGATCTTTTTTTTTTTTTTTTTTTTTTTTTTATTGGGTTTGAGCATGACAATTTCGTCCCATGCAGATTTCTAGCGTGCAATATTAGATAGAAAATATTTCGAAATAATGTCTGTTGATGATAATGGAAAAGTTAAGAGAAAATACCAATTGTATAAAACAAGAAGTTCAGTTACATGTGAAACATGAAAATATATATATATATATATATATATATTTACTGATAAATGCACTTGTAAGAAGACAATTTCTTGATTTTCCCGTAGTATCATTCCTTAGCTTAAAAAAAAATTTGTTGTCCAAACATCGATTATAAATATAGTGGTTTTGCAGCTCGTATAAAAATTTTCTGAAAAACACTGATATAGTTGTAAAACAAAAATGTTTTCTTCTCGTTTTTTTTTTCTTTTTTTTCTTTTTTTCTTTTTTTTCTTTCCGCGTTGGATCTTGTAACATAAAAAAATAAAATAGAGCACCGATTGCTCGAAATTCATGAAATTTTAATCGATTGTAAATATATTTGTATCCAAACCCTCTTTAATATTTTGCAAAAATTATGTATACTTAGTCTGCGAAAACCTAAACGAAAGTCAATGGAAGATGTGCCGAAATACCTCGCTTTTTAGAGCTTTCATCGAAAAATTTTCAGATATTATTACTATTATTATTACTCTTCAAAACGTTTCGAAATTGTTCTGGGTGATGTAAATCTAGTCTGACGAAAAGCTTAAAAAATATTACAGATATGTTGAAATGCATACATTTAGTTATTTTTAGCGTAGGAAAATATCGTCCCCACGAGGCGCAAATTTTTTTAAAGTGTTAAAATTCGTAAGTTTTGGAAAACGATTGCACCGTTAAAATAAGAAATGATTTTAGCTGTAAATGTACCTTTTTTGTTATTCGATCCCCCGAAATTGAGCCGCATGTGTATACTGAAGAAAGGGAATTAAAGTCAAAAATGAAAACAACCCTTTTGAAAATATCTTTGTTTACTATATGTAATGCGTTTTCATTTAGGATTTAGACTGATTTTTTTTGTTACATTTTAACACTTATTCATTTTGTTTTTAACACTTTCTAATACGTTTAAAGATGTTCATGAATTCAGTTTGCTTGTCGGTCTGTCCGTACTCTAATTCCCGTAAATACAGTCCGATTTCCATGAAATTTATAGATGTTATTGGAAATTACTATGGCATGTTCAGTATTGAAAATGAAGAATGTAGCATCAATATTTAAAGGAACAAAGAAAAAAACTTTCGTTACATTATGGGCATTGGAAAAAATCGTTTGCGGTGTACTTTAATAATATTATACTAATTTAAACATGCTGAAATATATACATAACACTGAAGTACACTATACATAACGATTACTGTGAAATATGATGTGCATACAATTTAGCATTCATTTACAAAGACGCATAAAAGAACTTGGCTACAGAAGAAACTAAACAATAATTGAACTTTTGAAGGCCATGAACAATAACTGCTGGAAGTATGTTTTTAATTGTGGTACGCGTTTTTTAATTGGACAATTTTTTAAAAACATGTTTTGGGATGCCTAAATTCTATAGATTCTATACAGGACTGTACAAAATTTCTCAAGTACATTTCGTTTATTCATGTAAATTGTTAAATGAGAAATGAGAAATATTCGTTTAACTAAAAGAAAAAAAATAACATACTATTTAATATACATACAAATCCATAGATCACATGCTGGGCTGCACAAAAGAAAAAAAATCCGATATATATGTTTTTACTCTTAATACTAATAGTATAAATTAGGTTTTCAAATGCGTTACGCCTTTTCAATTTTTTTATTTAAACATCGTCGTTCTCTTTAATAAACTGTAAATATTTGTTGCAGTTTTCTGAATGCGTTGGAAAAAGTTTCCTGTTTTGAAAAAGCACTTTTTATTTATACAGTGTAATACCCAGCGATTTTCAAAATTTGGAAATGTATTTTGTATTTTGAATGTATTTTGAAAAAACATGTATTTTGTATTTTGAATTTTTTCATTTGAAATGTATTTTGTATTTTTTGGCTCTAAAGCTAAAGTATTTTGTATTTTGTATCGAAAATGATTTTTTGATGTATTTTGCCCAACTCTGGTTGCTACAGAGAGGAAGATAGATTCGTAAGTCGAATGAAGTACAATAATGGTAGATTATTATGTTCACCTGAATCGTAAATCTACAGTTTTTATGAGAATCTTTTGAATTATGTAGGGAAACATTTGTAATGTAATAAGATTTATCGTATAAAATGAGTATAGTTTTTAAACAATATTTTAAAATTATTTCTGCTAAGTATTTAAAAACCGATTTCTATTTCCGTACGTGCTTTGCTATATTACTATCGCAACAAGACAACTGCTACAACAAAGTACACAAATTTCTAAGTCGAATGAAGAATATTAATGATAAAATATTATGTTTACCTGAATCCTAAATCTATAATTCTTGTGAAAATCTTCTGAATTATGTAGAGAAACATTTGTAATTTATTAAGATTCATCGTACAAAATAAGTATAGTTTTTAAACACTATTTAAAAAAAAATTGCTAAGAATTTACTAACCGATTTCTATATAATATTTATAGGTTATAATTTAATATTTTATACATTAAACTTATACATATTATTAATAATTATTATCACAAGGTAGAACCCATCGAATTTCGACGAAAGGTAATTTTTAAGAAGAAACTTTTTCATTGATTTATAATAAATCTCTAAAATTAGTTACAATAAAAAATGCATCTTTTATTGGTAAATCTAACTCATTGACAAATGACATTTAATCTAAAGTTAACAAGATATTTTTTCTATGAACCTCAGTTGTAGAAATCCTTTAACGTAAACTTTAATCGTGTATGTAAGTAGTAAAATATACTACAGAACTTATATTCTGATAACGTTATCATTTATGGCTCTTATGCTTGGTATTTCAAAATGAAAAACAGCAACGTTAATTCCACTTTAAATCGATCATAGATTTTTCCCCCGTGAAATCTAAATGTGACAAAATTTTCGACATCTCCAAATTTACATAAGAACCGCTCATATCCGCAATCAACTTTTAAAAAGAATGGTATTTTAATTTGATCATTTAAATTTGAAATCTCGTTTTGTTATTGGAAACAGATACTGAACTATATGCTAGACAAATACTGTTATATTCTTTTAAGTGTAAATGATTCTGCCTGAAATAATCTGCATGCAATAAGTACGATAGACAATATTGTGGTGACATCACATAAAATAATCAAAGTACTTTGGATCAAAATGATGCTTTTCTACAAAACATATTTCAGATTTATGAATCAAATGCACACCTTTTTTTTTAGTAAAATGACATCATTTGCATTCACTAATATATCTCTGCTTACGGTCCATTTTTAATCAACATTTATTAAAAAATATACATATATTTCATTATCGCGAAATAATACACAAACTCAGCAAAGAAAAAAGAAGAAAAGTTATAATTTAAAAAACCTCTAATGATTGGGTGAATAAGATTGGGTGTATAATGATTGGATGAAGTGATATCTATTGAATTATTTGCCTTCATTTGTTTGTTTATAACGGTTCCATGTTTTATCGGAAATTATTCATTTTTATTTCTGCAAAATTCGAAAAATGATTTTGCACACAGACTAATAAATTTAAATCCTTCTGGCTATTTGTAACAAATTATGCAAAATCGGTGAAAATAAGTCACAACTATTCTGTAAGATAAATTTTTGTAAGATATAGATTTTTTGTGAGAAGAAAGTATCATATCGAGTGTAAAGTAAATTAGAAATAAATTAAAAATCATTTAATTGATAAGTAAAAGCGGAAAAAACTTTACTGGGTTTTAAAACACACGATATTCTTAACATTTCACTTATTTTCATTTAATTTCTTTCATATATTTTTAAACAGTTCAAATGTATACTACTTACCATTAATACTTAGTACCTGGCATATAGGGATGCGATTTCCGCTTTTTTCCACACTGTAAAAAAAAAAAAATTCAAGAGGTTACTAAAAATTTCTTAGTAAATTTGTATTCCACAGAGTTTTTTAATAACCATTACAAACTTTATTTTTTGCAAGTGAAACAAGCATTTCTTTTGTAAACTGAACAAAAGAATTTTTTGTATAACTAACTTAAAAATTTTTAGCATGAGCCACCAAGCAAATTTTAGTAATAGCTCCAAAATTATTTCTAATAACCATTACGTGCGTCCGAAGGGCAGGAGCTTCTTTCTAGCTGCATCCAGACTTGTGAAGAGGAAGATTTTCGGCAAAACAGCAATAGATGGCAGCACCAAACATTCCTACCAGCTCCGACAGGATTTTCATAATCCCTTTATTAACGAGACACTACATACATTCAGGGTGTATTTGGCGGAGGCAAGTTTCGAACCCGGGACCTTTCAGCCTGGAGTCCGTTACTATAACCACTATGCTATCAAGGCCACACCAACTGAGTTTTAGTAAGAGCTATTAAAAATATAAAACTAATAACTCGATTCGTTGCTAACTTTTTTCTAGTAATTCTTACAGATTTTTTTGTAACCGACTAAGATTACTAAAAATTTTTTAGTAATTACAAGGATCACTAAAGTTTTTTTAGTAAATCGACCCTTTTTTTTACAGTGCACACCAGTATAATCTCAGAGAAAATGTTGGTTTGTTAAATCACAAAAATGTTCTCATTAAACAATATAGCATTTTCTCTAAAATTTTACTGGTGTTCAAAAAAAGCGGAAATCTCATCCCTGCTGGCATATTATATACAATGAAGGGTATATATTGACAATTCATTAAAAAACGTATTTTTTAAACTTTAATTAACCATTTTACTTTTTTCATAAAAATTACGAAATCCAACAGTCATGCATTCTATCAGTCTGTGTAACTAAATATAATACATGTTTGTTATCGAATGAGACATTTTTTTTTCATTTTATTTCACTCAAGCTATTAAGAACATGACACATTATCTTTCTTTCAAAAAATGTCCGATATCGATTTTTATAAATTTACATTAAAAACAAATTTTATAAAATCTTTTTTGTTACTTTTCAGAAAAATATATAATTAAACAATTCAAAGCATGCTACATACGAATATTACAGAGTACCTGACATATTATGTACAATCTAGCGTCTATATTGCCAAGTTCATTAAAAAAATGTCCTTTTTATCTTTTATTTTTATCTTTATCTTTTTTATTTTTTTTTCCTTTTTTTCCTTTTTTTCCATTTTTACTTAAATGTTTTGCTTTCTTCATAAAAAATACAAAATCCAACATGTTTGCATTCTGTCAATCTGTGTAACTATACACAATATATATTTGTTTTCGAATTATTAAAATTGACTTAATATTATAAGAATAACATAAACAAAGCAATTTCTTATAATTTTTGAACATTGACAAATTAAATTGAATTTTGAATGTTTATATTTATAAATGTTTTCCAGTATTAAAAAAAATATTACATTACTTTCTGTTTAATTGCATTATATTTACTTATACAATTTTATAATTATATATATATATATATATATATATATATATATTAAATTTTACTTATATATCTACTAATTGTGCATGCTTAAGGCATCTTCCAATAGATATATAATGCATTTAATTAAATCATAATCATAACAGTATATTTTTTGCTAGATTATTTTATGGTAATCAGAGTGCCTTGTATGTTTTTTTCTTTTTCCATACATTTTAATAATGTTACAATTTATTTTTAATGTATTTCTCCATTTTATTTAGATTTCATTTTTGATTTTATATTTGTGTTAATAGCCCCAAATTCGTATTATTTTGCTTTTACATGGCTGATAGGAAGTTGAAACCACACATCTTATTTAAAATTCCAAAGTATTTGTGATCCTGAAGATTCTACTTTGTTTCTACAAATTTCGATTCTATTCATTTTAATTTATACTTTCCATGTCTCAATGCGGCAATTATCCATCTGTTCGCTGCAAACCATATCTTTGTATTTTGGTCGAATTATTCATTTTTAGGTATATTTCGTATGAAATATTAGGTAGATTTCGTATAAAATACTACCTATTGCGATCGCTCCCATGTTGGAATTTCTGAAATTTTTTTTGCAGATCTACACCGATCACCACCCCTAGACCCCAAAACTACCATTAGTAAAAAAGTTTATCTATTTATCTATCTATCTATCTATCTATCTATCTATCTATCTATCCATCGGTGTATATCACATTCTTTTGGACACGATAACTTCCATAATTATGCTCAGATCTTCTTGAGACTTTTACATAAAATCAAAGTTCATAAAATCTCGGTTAAGTTCGTTAATGGGCAAAATCGGACCAAGGGGGTGGAAGTTAGGAGGGTTTTTGTGAAAACAGAAATAAACGCGATAACTTCTAAATTAAAATAGATATCGAAATCAGTTTCAAGTTTATATTACTTCTAAAGAATGGGCCAAAAGTTTATGCATAACAGATTTTTGATAAAGTTAAAAATGGGCTCAAGGGGCGAAAAAAACAGGGTTTTTGGGAGAAAAAAAAACATAACTTCGTCAATTTATTAGATATCAAATCCAACTAAATTTTTTATAAATGTTCTCAAAATTATCTAAAACTTTTGTGTTTGCAAGTTTTTGATAGGAACAACTTTTACCGATGAAAAAAATTAAAAACGAAAAAAAAGGGGGGTGGAAAATGAAAAAAATCCATAACTTACTCAATTCTTCAGCAATCAAATCTAATTAAATTTTTTTTTACATCCTCTCAATAATATCTACGACTTTTATGCTAACAAGTTTTTCATAGGACGAATTCTTATAGCAAAAACAAATTAAACAAAATAGGAGTTGGAGAAAAAACTCAAATCCAAACTGCTTATATTCTGAATCATTTTTAAATTCACTTTTGATTTTAAACACATCAAAATGGCAGATCCTCCTATTTAGGAACTCTATAACGTGACGTATTAGCCAATTTTTTGATAAAATCAGAATATTTTTCAAAAAAGGCTGCCAAAAACGGTATTTTGAACAGAATTTCCCAAAATGATGGTGATCGAAAAAAATGAGGAAGTATAACAAATTGCATTTTTTCTGACTCATTTTCAAATCTATTTCTGTTCTCAAACGCATCCAATTTACAGGTCCTTTTATACAGGAACTATATAATGTGATGAATTTGCCAGTTTTTTGATAAAGGCAGAATATATTTCAAAAAAGGCTGCCAAAATGGGCACTTCGCACAAAATTCCCCAAAGCTATCATGATTAAAGAATTGAGGATGTATTCAAATAACAAATTGGTTATTTTATGACGCATTTTTAAATTCACTTTTGCTCTCAAACGCATTCAATTAACAGTTTTTTATTATTTAGGAACTATATAATGTGAGAATTTGTCGATTTTTTGATAAAGGCTAAATATATATATTTTTTAAAGCTGTCAAATTAGGCATTTCACACAAAAGTTCCCAAAGCGATCATGATTTAAGACTTGAGGATGTATTATAATAACAAATTGGTTATTTTATAACTGATTTTTAAATTCAATTTTGCTTTCAAACGCATTCCATTGACAGTTATTTGTATTTAGGAACTAACTAATATGCCGTATTGGTTAGTTTTTTGATAAAGGTTAAATATATATATTTTTAAAGCTGTGAAAGTGAGCACTTCGGAGAAAATTTCCCAAAGCATCATGATTTAAGAATTGAGGATGTATTCAAATAACAAATTGGTTATTTTATGGCTCATTTTTAAATTCGATTTTGATCTCAAAAGCATTCAATTGACAGTTTTTTGTTATTTAGGAACTATATAACTTGCGTATTCGTCGATTTTTTAATAATAAAGTCAGAATTTATTTCAAAATATATTGTTAAAATGGGCATTTGAGCCGAATTTCGCTTAAGATGATTTAAAAAAAACCAGTTCTTAGATAAAAATAAATTAAAAATTTTCAAAAGCGGCCAAAGAAAATTGTTAAACTGAATTTATCTCTAATCATATTTTATTTTTTGTTGCTGAAATGAGCACTATTCGAAATCTACCTCCGCCTATAGGCCAAGCCGACAGGGATTTTAAATTTCGTCCTGACATTTGGATCACCAGTATATACAGTCGAGTCTCTATATAAATCCACCGTTCCAATAAAAAATTCGTTATATAGAGAAATTCGATGTATAGAGAATGATGTTAAAAATCGTATTTAATGTGTAAAATTCGAACAAATATTACATTTGATCTTTTGAATTAAGAATTTGAAATGTTTAAGAGTAAATATTAACCTAACATTTCATTTCTTAATTATTTAAGCTGTTTCAAAAAAAGAGAACATATATTTATTTGAAACCTTGATGGAAATCAAATAGCCTTGCATTAATTTCAGACGAAGAAATCTGTATTTCTTTTGTTGTTTTGATTTTAAAATTGCTCAAATTTTAGCAAGGAATGAAAAATTGTAGTTAACATTTTCCTCCATTTGAAGGCTTCTCTTATGTACCTCTCACTGATTCCTCTCTTACACGTGTATCAATCCAATTGACTTTGTTTTGAGAAGGATGTGGAAAGGTGTGTGGGAGGTGGGATGAATTCGTTGCATTTAAAGAACAAGGAGAGAAGTAATAATAAAAAAAACCTCAGCACCGACGATAAATCAAAAATAAATGATGGAAAATTGATTCCATATGATTTCGAAGCTTTTTTAAAACTGAATAATTTAAGACCAGTTTTTAAAAAAATTCGTTATATGGAGTTAGATATTTCGCTATATAGAGACTGTTTTTAATGTAATCATGTGAAAAGGGAACCGTTCCTACTAAAAATTCGTTATATAGAGAAATTCGATGTATGGAGTTTCGTTATAGAGAGACTCGACTGTATATATGCATAAGTAATAATTCGAAATTACTTTTTACCTTTTAATATCGGAGAGAATCTTTCGTAATTTAACCATGCTGTCGCATTCTTTAACATGCAATTTTGTCATATTTTGTCTGGAGGAATAAATAAACGGAATTAAATAACTTGCAAAGAAGTAAAATAATAATAAATGCTTAAAGTAGAATAATATTAATCACAGTCTACTACGTGTGGCTGTTAATAATTTTATTTATAAAAAAACATGCATAATTTCGAAAAAATAAAAGTTTTATTATTATTATTATTTTTTTTTAGAAGTCACAGTTAGACAGATATGTGATGGTATATTTAAAACATTTTGCTAAATTAGCATATCACCAGTGAAAACCTTTGTTAGTTCTAATTTTAATATGTAAACGGACAATCGTTAACCTTTTACAGTCCAATGTTCCCAATTATGAACATGACATAATAAATTTAGTAAAAATTGAATTTCATCAAAATTGATTGAAAAGATTAGCAGAAATTGTAAAAAGGATAACTTTATTTTTTTCAAATAGAAGTTATATTCCTATTATTAATGGGGAAATGTACAGAAAATCATAAAACGAGCCAATGACCAGCGGAAAATGACCAATCTTAAAAATTATTTTTTGAAATAGATTTTTTAAACAAATAGTTTGATTTTTTGAAATACAAGTTTCATTCCTATCATTAATAGAGATATAACATAAAATCCTAAAAAAAACCAACGAGCAAAGGAAAACAAGCACCGAAAGTGACCAATGTTCCAAATTGGTAACATTCTGAAAATTATATAGAACATTTTTTTTTTCCAACATATTTATGACTAATATCCCTTAGTTAAAGTATTTTAAGGCATAATGCGCAAAACATTTATTAAAAATATACCTGGATCTGAATTCGGCTTGTAAAAGGTTAACATTTTTAAAATCATTTAAAACGAAACATTTTTTCCAAAACGATTAGGCTATAAAATCCTAATCTACTAATCAAAATGGTTAATAAAATTATCATTTTTATTATTATTTGTGCTATAAATAGGAATTTCATATGATTAGAATCACACTTAACGCAAAATTCAGTATTTCGATTAAAGTTCAGTATTTCGCCTTTTTATTAAAAGCAATCTAAAATAAAAGTAACTTTATTTGTATTAAGTAATATTTTGCTTTCTTTTGTTAACTAAATAGTCAATATTCACCATCACTTGTTTTCTGATCATCATTCTAATCGAGTCACATACTACTCATCAATCTTTCAAGTATTTTCGTGCGTGATTTGCTATAATATTATCTCAACTAGACTTTTGCTATTATAGCGAATTAGATAGTTTCGCAAGTCGAATGAAGTAGAATAATAATAAATTATAATGTTTAATTTTAATCGGAAATGTACAATGTACATGAAAATTCTTATGAGTAATTTTTTGTTACTTAAATAGACATTACCTGCCACCACTAATTTTCGGATCATTCTTCTAATTGCTTCTCATACCACTCAGCAATCTTTCAAGTATTTTCGTACGTGATTTGCTATATTATTATCTCAACTAGACTTTTGCTATTATAGCGAATTAGATAGATTCGCATTTCGAATCAAGTACAAAAATAATAAATTGTAATGTTTCTGCTGAGTCGAAAATGTACAATTTTCATGAAAGTCCTTATATTTTGTTGGAAAACATTTGTAAATTATGAAAATTCATTATTTAAAAAATAAATACATTAGATTGTCGTTACAACGAAAGACATCTCAACGAAATTTTAGTTTAACGAATATTATTTCGAATGATAGAAAAAACATATTATCCCATTTCATGATAAAAATATTTAATTTTATAAAGTTTTTAATATAAGGAATTAAATAAGTGTTTCACAGAGATTTGCTGTAACGAAAATCAATGTATCGAAATTTGACTGTATTGGGTTAAAAAAAATACATTAATTTATTTCTAACACGAATTATAAATCCTGCTCTTATAATGCGATACATTTAAGTATTATATTATATAGTATGGATCCGTATTAATATGTTTTGGTTGTAGCTGTATATTTTTAAAAATTAATTTTCCATAGAAAAAATTATCTTTATTACAGGTTTTAATAATTTTTTTTTTTTTTTTTTTTTTTTTGTAAAAAATATGGATTCTAACTATGTGTTTAGGTATGCGCAGTAAAAGTTCCTTTTTACATTTATAGATTTGTTACATACTGAAATTAATTCGAGTGATACAAGGAAAGCAAGCTTTTTTAATTCTTAAAAATTGATCAAATTATTGAATTTTTAATGCTATAGCTGTAAATGTTATTCACTACTAAAAGAACCACGTGTTTCTTTAAAATGCTATCTTTAACATGCACACACATAATTTGCGTTAAGCAAAATGTTCCTTCATTTTCATCGGCTTCGGTTTTCCCCGAAGCCGATTTACTTTTTATATCAAAGAATCAATGAAAGATTTTCTCGCGCCAGCGCGTGACTGGCTATTGGACACCGCCCAACATCACGCGCAGGCGCGTGATCGGCAGTGAATGTGTTAATCTAAATAGACATTATTTACCACCACTAATTTTTGGATCATCATTCTAATTGAATCATTTACCACTCAACAATCTTTCAAGTAATTTTCTACGTGATTTTGCTTTGTTATTATCTCAGCAAGACTTTTAATATTATAGCGAAGTAGATAGATTCGCAAATCCAATGAACTATTATAATAGTAAATTATAATGTTTTAGCTGATTCGGAAATGTACAGTTCTCATGAAAATCATTATAGTATGTAGGGAAACATTTGTAAATTACGAAAATTCATTACATAAAAAATAATTACTTAGAATGTCGTTACAATGAACGACATCTCAATGGAATTTTAGTTTAACGAATATTTCTTGAATTGATTAAAGAATCCTATTATTCTATTTCACCATAAAAATATTTAATTTAATGACCTTTCCGATATAGCGAATTTAATCAGTGCTCCACTGAGGAATAGGGTGGATCGATTGTCTATGGCGAAAAAAAAATTATCATTCATCAAAATCTACCTATGCGGAAAAGATGTTCTATTGTATGGAGATTAAGGGAAAAATAATAAAAAAAATTAATTTTAAAATTTAATGCTGCCACAAAAGGGTTGAATTTTCGAAAAAAATTGAAAAAAGACCGAATTTTGCTTAGGTTGTTTTTGTCAAAAACTAATTATTTTAATAATTTTTAAAATTCAACAATGCGGAAAAGATGTTATATTGTATGGAGGTTAAGTAAAAAACAATAATAAGTAATAAATTCGAAATTTAATACTGCTACAAAAAAGTTGAAAATTCGATAAAATATTGAAAAAATGGAAAAAGATCTAATTTTGGTTAGATTTATTTTTGATGCAAAATAATCATTTTAATACCAATCAAAACCTATCAATGTGTAAGAAATGTTATATTGCATGGATATTAAGTAAATAAATATATAAATAAATAAACTAATTTCGAAATTTAATACTGCTGCAAGTAATTAAATGTTTCAAAAAACTGGCAATTCCAGCTTTTTCAGTTAGGATTTGTCTGCTTGTGTATTGTGTAGTTTAGTGTACCTTGAATATTACTGTACCATGGCGCTGTTAAAAAAATAAAATTAAATAAAAATAAAAAAAGAGAGAAAAACAGAGAGATTGGAATTACACCCTATTTGGGTCTGGCTTTCATATGCCAGTAAATATGCTCGCTATTACAAAAAATTATAAAATTTATATATTGGTATTTAAAAGATAACCGAATAAAGGAATCGGTCAACATCTATTTATTTCCTGCCAGTGAGAAGGAGTTGTTAATAAGTTACAAGTGACCTGTAAATGAGATTCAATCTCAATAATTTACCACAGCAGCATTTTAAGAAAAATTAAACTGTTTAACGACAAATATTGCGCTCTTCTTAATTCTTGTAAAACAAAATAAGATATTGAAAGCTACTACAGTCTTTTGGACCATTTCCGAAAATACTGCCTATTTTTTCAGTTCAATAGATTTGGATATGAATATGAATATTGAGTGTAAACTAAACCGACGTATTGAGAGCAAACTCATTTTTCTGCATCATCAGCTATCATTGAAAAGCTAAAATGCTGCCAAGCTAGGTGTCACATCACCTGTAGTGACGAAGATTGGCATCAGCCAGAATATTGGACAGTTTGGGCACTTCCGACCAAGCAGGTGCTGCCATTGTGTCTGGTGCACTTCAAGATGTGGGCAGTATCTCACAAAACTATGAATCGAATGCTATTGACAGAAAAAAATCGGCATGACAAAACAAACCAAAGACCACTCCATCGTTTTAGTCATTCTCTTTAGTCATTTGCAAAAGATTATGATCATGGCCATTTTCTTTAAACTTTAATGAGTGTAAAGACAGACTACATCACTAGAAGACAACCAAAGAAAAATCATAATAGAAGCAGACTTGATCTTGAAAAAAGAACTTGGTTCCGAATACATCGGCCACATATATATAAATTCTGGGAGAGTACCAAACAATTTGAAAACACGACGCACATTTTTTTGTCACGTGTTAACAATAATATACATGCAACAAAGTTGGTCGCGATCGGTTGTGACGGAATATCTGTTAATATAGATGTTAAAGGATGTGTTGTTCGAAATATGAAACTGATCTTCAAGCGTCCACTACAATGATTTTTGTGCTAATTACACACCAATGTGGTTCCACTGTCATCTTTTTCCAGCGTGGATAGAACCACGACTGAGAACAAATGTTTCACTGGTGAAATAGAAAGATTATTCGCAGCATGTTATAAGTTTTTTGTATTTTCAATTATGTCAGTATATGAATTCTAAAAGTGCGCGAGTGAAATCAAATGGTCTGCTGCAATCCTAATCATTACATTATAAAATATCTATATTTTCCATTTACTAGCTTTTTGACCTTTTGCGACGGATGACATTGATTTAATTAAATTGGAAAATGTGTCGAACCTCCACTAACTGACGGATTTAGTAACGACATGGTTTCAGAAGCAATAGGTAAATCCAGCAATCATTTCAGTGGCAATAACATCTACTATCAATAATATCTATTCACGCAACGCCCATTCTACAAAACTAATAATCAAAAGAGTCACGAAAGTATTTCTGCTGTGTATGGATCATACATAAGAAACGGTTTTATAAAAATCGAACTGAATTACAAAATCTCATGTCAATTTTCAATACCGAACGTCATTATCGCCAATTGCAATGTTGACGATTTTTCTTGATTTAATACTAATGAAGCTGTTAAATAAGAAACTAAAGTTTTTATCTTGTAATGAATTAAATATCCCCACATTGCAATAAATGTTAAAAATTCTAAAATTCATATTTTATTTTACCAAAAAAAAAAAAAAAAAAAAAAAAAAGATTTTTTTACCGTAAAAATGTTCAAATACATAAATTTGAGC
The DNA here is from genome assembly GCA_964019185.1 of Maratus speculifer. Taxonomy (NCBI): domain Eukaryota; kingdom Metazoa; phylum Arthropoda; class Arachnida; order Araneae; family Salticidae; genus Maratus; species Maratus speculifer. The sequence goes on along the minus strand of OZ025289.1, from coordinate 89,648,366 downwards.
CATATTGCAGCAGATTTAAATTTTGAAATTATTTTTTTTAATTTATTTTTCTCATACTCAGCATATAATATAACATCTTTTACGCATAGGTAGGTTTTGGATAATTTTTTAATGTATTATTTTGAATCAAAAATCATCTAGCCAAAATTAGGTCTTTTTTCTTTTCTTTTCAAAATTCAATCTCATTGTGGCAGTAGTAAAATTTAAAATTATTTTTTTAAATTATTTTTCCCTTAATCTCCATCCAAGAGAATATCTTTTCCGCATAGGTAGGTTTTGACACTGTGAAAAAAAAATTTCGATCCACCCTACTGAAGAACCTTGTAACGAGATTCGGTATAACAAAATTTTACTGATTTGTTTAAATAAGCAATGCTTTATTTTCTTTCTGACAAAAATTATAAATCCTGCTTCTATAATGCGACATATTGAATTATGAAATTAATATAGCGTGTATCGGTATTATTATGTATGTGTCGTAGCTGCATACTTGCTAACACAAATTTAATTTTCTATGGTAAAAATTGAATTTATTCAACTTTTTATTAGGCACTTTGCTTTTGTTAAAAAAATTTCTAACAATGTGTTTAGGTATACCTAAAAGAAATTTGTTTTTACATCAATAGATCTGTTATATAGTTAAATTAATTCACGTGATACAAAGAAAGCAAGTTTTTTAATTCTTAAAAATTGATTAAATTATTGAATTTTTAATTCTATAACTGTGAATATTATTCAGTACTAGAAGACCATCTGTTTTTTTATTATTATGTTATCTTTAACATGCACACACTTAATTTGTGTTGAGCAATATTTTTCTCTTTTTTTATTATCTAAATAGACACTACCTAGCACCACTAATTTTCCGATCATCATTCTGATTGCATCAATTACCACTCAACAATCTTTCAAGTAGTTTTGTACGTGATTTGCTGTATTATTATCTCAGCTAAACTTTTAATATTATAGCGAAGTAGATAATTTCGCTTATGGCATGAAGTATAATAATAGTAAATTATAATGTTTTAGCTGAATCGGAAATGTTCCTATCTCATGAAAATCCTTATATATTGTTGATTTACTGTATTATTATCTCAACAAGACTTTTAATATTATAGCGAAGTAGACAGATTCGCAAATCGAATGAAGTGTAATAGTAGAAAATTATAATGTTTCAGCTGAATCGGAAATGTACAATTCTCAATAAAATCCTTATATTATGTCATGAAACATTTGTAAATTACAAAAAATTATTCTATAAAATATAGAAAAAATTATAATATCGTTACAAAGAATGACATCTCAACGAAATTTTAGTTTGACGAATATTACTTGGAATGAGAAAAGAATCCTATTATACTATTCCAAGATAAAATTATTTAATTTAATGAATTTTTTAGTATAGGGAATTAAATTAGTTTTTCGTAAAGATTCGTTGTAAAGAAAATCGATTTAATGAAATTTTACTGGATTGGTATAAAACAATACTTTACACTTTTTCTGTCAAGAATTATAAATCCTGCTCTTATAAAGCCTTTTAGTTAAATGTATCGCAATTATAAGAGCACGATTTATATTAATATAGATTGGATCCGTATTATCACCTATTTGTTGTAGCTGTATATTTTTTAATACGAAATTACTTTTCTGCAGTAAAAATTATCTTTATTACAATTTTAACTAATCATTTTGATTTATTTTATAAATTATGTAATCGAAAAGTATGGATTCTAACGATCTGCTTAGATATACCTAATAGAAGTTTATTTTTTACATTAATAGATCTGCTATATGCTTAAATTAATTCGAGTGATACAAAGAAAGCAAGTTTTTTTTATAACTGTTAAAAATTGATCAAAATATTGAATTTTTAATGTTATTAATTGTAAACGTTATTCAGTACTGGAAAATTGTTTTTTTAATTACATTCGCTTTAACATGCACAAACTTAATTTGTCTTGAGCAATATTTATCTTTATTTTGTTAACTAAATAGACACTACCCAATAGACACCACTAATTTTCGGATCACCATTCTAATTGCATCACACACCACTGAGGAAACTTCCAAGTAGTTTCGTACGTCATTTGCTGTATTATTATCTCGGCAAAACTTTTAATGTTATAGCGAAGTAGATAGATTCGCATATCGAATGAAGTATATAATAATGGTAAATTATAATACCTTAGCTAAATCGGAAATGAACATATTTAATGAAAATCCTTATATTATGCAGGGTAACATTTGTAATTTAAGAAAATTCATTGTATAAATAATAAATATAAGGTACCCTGGGGTAATAACGCCACGTTAAGGTTCTACCAATTTTCACGGCTCAGTTTTAGTTTGTATTTTTCAAACAAATATATGATTTGATACAGCAACTCATTGACTATCTATATAAAAAAATAATTTAACAGATATGTAGTCATAAAATGTAATGGCGTGATTTCTTGACCAATGCTATTTGGCGTTATCACCCACATATATGGGTAATAACGCCATGCAAACAAAACTATGAAATAAGACGGAATAATTGCATGTAGATTGCCCAATTCTAAAAATACAAACTCTATAAACTTAGAAATTGACAAATTGCATTCTAAGCTATTGAAAATGTTCAATTTTTTGTGAAAGTGTAAGAAAAATAAAGGTGTGGTGTGGGGGGGGAGGATGAGGCAAAAGAAGACCGTGAGCTTCTTTTTGCTTAAAAAGGACCGCTTAAATAGAATTATTTGAAACATTGCACAGTTTGAACTGTGTTTATTTGAATCAGTATTTAGGATGTAGCTCGGCCACTGTAGAGAATCAACCGGGGTATCAATGCCAAGGATTGGCGTTATTACCCCGTTATAGTTATTGCGCTGTACATTTAAAATTACAAATTATCTCGAGAAGATATTCAAAATCTTCATCAATATTTTGAAAGTCCATGGAATGTATTACAAATTTATGTAACTAACAAAGTATTTCTGGATAAAAAAAATAGTCTTCACATCACAAAACGTATCTCGCAAATTTTAGATCAAGTGTTAATTTTAGTTGCTTGTAAAAACAATAAGACATAAAAATGAAACAAATTAACTTGAAGCTGTTTTTTGCGATTTATATGACTCAAAACCCTTCTGCGCAGAGCACATGGTTGTCATTTACCAGATTATTTCATAATTATGCAAAATATTAGCACTTGGCGTTATTGCACCAGACCACCTTATTAGAATATCGTTACAACGAATGGCATCTCAACAAAATTTTAATTTAAAGAATATTACTTGAATTGGTAAAAATATCATATTATTCTATTTCTTTATAAAAATATTTTAAGCAGTTAATTTTTCAGTTTAGCGAATGAAATCAGTGCGTCACAGTGAATTATTGTAACGAAATTTGATGTAACGAATTTTAACCGTATTGGTTTAAAACGATACTTTAATATTATTTTCTGGCACGAATTGTAAATCGTGCTTCTATAATGGGACATATTTAAATATAATATTAATATAGAGTGTATCCGCATTAGTATTTATTTATCTTAAATGCATATTTTCTAATATAAAATTATTTTTCAATAGTAAAATTTAACTTTAGTGGCGTTTTCATTAATAATTTTGCTTTTTTTGTTAAAAAAAACCGTAACAGAAAAGTATGAATTCTAACGACATGTTTAGGTATACATAATAATTTTTTTTTGCATAAATGGAGCTGATTTAAATTAGTACGAGTGATACAAAGAAAACAAGTTTTTACAATTCTAAAAATGACCAAATTTTTGTTTTTTGAATGTTATAGATCAGGTATATCAAGCTCGTAAACCGCGGGCTACAACTGGCCCACCAACAATTTCTCTGTGGCTCGTCAATTCTTTCGCATTTTACCTGTGTTTATTTCAGTTATGAGTTGTATTTTACCTAGCTATTGAAAAAAAATAGTAATTAGGCATGTATTAGCTACCTTCGATGGCAAGCTTTTCTTTTCTTTTCTTATTTTCTTTGTAAAATAAAAATAATTTAAATGGGAATTTATGTTTGATAAAGGAAATGAAATTGGTAGTGCATAGATACAAGGCGTAATTTATTAAATATATTTTCTGATTAAAAATGGGTTGTTTTATTATATTTTACTCTGTTTTATATTTTTTTAGCTTTTACTTGAAAAAATTCAAGGAAACAAAAGTGCACGCTATCAATGAATTTAGCAAAATATTAGATAAACATACCACGAGTTTGCAGTATTTTTTAAATTGATATGAATTATAAAGTCCAATTAAATTTTGTAGATATTTTGTAGAATTTGGTTCATTAAATGTGATGTTAAGTATTTCTTTCGAAAAATAAGATAAAATGAACTATGAATAATAATAACTTTGGAAATTTACTTGAATATATTTTTTAGCATGACAATATTTTGTACGTACAAATGTTACTATGTGTAATTGTAATAATATTATCTACTTTGATTAATGTGGTCCGCGGCATGGTACAAAATACTTAATTTAGCCCGTGGTGTTAGATGAGTTTAACATGCCTGTTATAAATGTAAATGTTATTCAGTACAAGTAAACCATCTATTTTTTTATTTATGTTATCTTTTACACACGTTCCCTTAATTTCTCTTGGACAATATTTTTTTTATTTTGTTACGTGCAGGGATACCTAAATGGTGTTATTTTGCCTGACATTGTGACCCATCTATTATTTTTATTGAGATTTTGTTTTTTATCTTCTTTTTAACCTTACTACCCTGAATGGGTCTAATCGACCCAGTCCTATAATACATTTCATTCAATTCAAACCAGAAAATTTTTCGTAAATTAAAAAGATAACACAAAGATTTAAATTAAATAAGTATGTTAAATAAATTTAAATAAAAATTCTCGTGTGAAATATTTTATTCAAGTTTGAGTAAAATTTCAACAGGGTAGAAAGGTTAAAAATGATATAAATTGTTTTGTTCTTCATAGTCACTGTAGAAATTATTGTTTATTTATTGTTATTTCTTTTTCAAATAATAGAAAATAATTTAAAGATATGTTTGGAACTGATATTTAAAAGTGAATTTTTCGCTATATTGTTGTAAAAAACATCGCGCCATACCGCGCATGAATGACATCCGTGTCAAATATTTTTCTTAGTCCTGCTATTGTTGTTTATTTGTCAAGAATTATTTTTCTTATTTTTTATAATGACATAAACCACTTGTACTTGTTTTGTTCTACATAGTTATTGTATAAAATATTGTTTACTTATTATTACTTCCTTTTTTCAAATAATAGAAAACAATTTAAAAATATGCGTGTAACTGATTTTCAAAAATGAAATTGTCACTAGATTGTTATCAAAAACATCGCGCCAAAACTTCTAAAGTCATAATAATGGAAATTGTCTTAACAATTACTCTTCATAACAATTACTCTTCATGCCACCTCGAGATAAACTTTCGCATTTGGAAAATTCTTTCTTTAATTATTAAGCACATATAATTTCAAATTTTCTCACAATTTTAAATAGTGCAAATTCTTAGAAAAATAAGCCTTAATGAGTTACTTTTAATTTAGTGCTGTGCTAAGTCAGACTTTTGCAGCGGGCATTTTCCCCACAGAAAGCTTCAATAGAGCTGAGAAGCTCGGCGTCTCGATGTCTGGAGGCATCTTTTGTTCCTGATGTTAGAGATTCGCTACGATACTGCTCTGATTGATGGCTTATCACCTGAGTGATCTCTAAGAGTAAAGGTTTAAGCCGCGAGCCAGAAATTTGCAACAAATGCGACTAGAAGTGAAACTATGCTACCAATTAGAACGCCGGAAGTGGGGTTTGTAGAGAACGGACGAACCCCTCCTGCTTTTTCAAGGAGTATAAAATTTTGCGGGATGGAGAGAAGGGAACAGACAATGTTGAACATAGATAGACGGTGTTCCCTGTAAAAGCTGTAGAGGTGTGAGTGAAAGATGTTGCAGACATTGATGGATACTACCAAGTCTTCCAACGATAAGCGAATTCCTGTCTCTTGAGGAGCGAACGAGTTCCGACAAAAGTCCCGATCTAGGGTGAGACTAAGAGTTTAATAAAAAAAGAGTCAGCTATAACTTACTCTGTATGCTGCAGGAGCAATCTAGAGACTTCTGAATTAAAATGACTGGAACCAATAAAATTTGATTTTCAAACAAAACGAGGATTTATTCAGTCCAAGCTACTAATCGTTCTTGAATCAGGACATTGAAACTCTAATAATATACATTATATATTTGTGAAAACATACTATGCCTTCACTATGTACAAATTCAGAATCCTTGTGCTTTTTTTCTGGAACACCAGCCTTAATTTCCAGATGCTAAAAACTTACATTTAAGTGTAGTATTCGGTTCTTCTCTACTGTTATTTATTTATTGTAATGTAAATTAAAGAAAATGCATGAGAATAACGATATGACGAGCGTCGGATTATCAAGCTACGGGTCATGACACATCAACATTTCTAAAATGTTTTAGTAAGTTGAAAAACGATTATTATATTATAGCTTCAAGCTGATAATTATTTTTAGTCTCTTTGAAAATATTTCGAAAATACTATCTTTGAACTTAAGTGTTGTACATGAAAATTACTTTGTCTAAATAACTTCATGAAAAAAAATGTTGAAAATTTGTTTCATAAACCTTATGTTCGGTGCGAAATAGGTCACGAATTCCTATTGATGTTTAATATATTTTTTGTAATATAATTGTATTTTTCTAAAAATACTAAAATTTTTAAAAACTATTTTGTCTAAATAACTTTATAAAACAATTATGTAAAACTTGTTACATAAAACTTGTGTTTGGTGCAAAAGAAGTCACAAATTTGTATTGATGTTTAAAGTTTATTTTTTTTAATGTAATTCTCTGCCAAATTTCGTGGCAACACAGTGAATGATTCACCAGTTTGATTCAATAGTTCAGCATTGATTTTACGTTTGTGACCTTAATTTTGGATTTAAGTGCATATACATCCTAGTATTAAAGCTGACCGCACTAAACCCTAAGTCATCGACCACAAGAAAAGTTTCGTTTTTATGGAAGAGCAGTAATACAGGAATCTAATCATCCATTGTCTGCCGGGACCAAAGTGATGCATAAACCAAAAATGAATACCAGTAGCCGTTTTTCACGTAGACTTAACATTATGTTTTCTTGCATCCAATTTTCCTTGTTTTCATAAGGTATAACTTTTACGGAAATACAATGCTTAACGTACGAGTGAACCACTAGTGGTATCAATTTTGGCTTATGCACCCTTTCGCTTCCGGCACTAATAGATCATTAGATTCCTCTATTATTACACTTCCATAAAATAAAGGAATTTTTCTTGTGCTCGGTGACTTAGGATTTTGTGTGGTAGGTCCTAGGATTATCCCATGTACTCACTGTAATCTCTCAAGTGATTTTCTACGTTATTTACTATCCATTCTACATTTACTAGTTTTTACGGGACAGTCCAATATTTTTGAAAGGAAACACAGAAAGCATATACATGTATCTAAAATTAATCTAAAATAAACTTATATTTATGAATATAAGACTACAACGGGTAATAGTAAAACAACATAACAGATAATTAAGAAACGTGCTTTATTTTATAAAAAAATCTCCTCTAAATGTTTATCGAATACGATTCTTACATTTATCTTGATTCACAAAGCACAGAATTTATCCTGTTTCCCGTTCAATTTGTGTTTATTTCAGATACAACAAACTTTACTTAGATTAATGCTTTACTGATCTTGACATGGCACTCTCCTACATTTCATGAGAAATTATTAGAAAGATAAGTTAGTGAATTCTTCTTTACTATTTGTAAACATAACATCTTTATTTAATAATCTTGAAGAAGGTAAAGTGCAATTTCTATACCAACAAATTTATATATATATTTTTTTTATTTGTATTAACATATTTAATTATATTGAAACGATCATAATCATATTTATTGTTTATTTATACTTGTAACGAAATATACATGTTTCCGAAAATGATTCAATAAAGATTATTTTCAAATTAATTATATATATATATATATATGTAATAAAATAAAAAAATTTTGCGGCATTTTTGTTCTCTCTTAGCTTCAATTCTAAATTTGTGGAACATATTTTAATCTTAGTTTCGTAACTTGTAACAGCTAAAATTCTTTTTCTTACTTTAGTTATTAATAAATTATTTCTTGCTTCTCAGAAGGGCGGGAGGTATTTCGTAAGCTTTTTACTTTCTGGAATATTCCTGGGATTTTAATTTTATTTTTTATTTTAACATCGCGTGACAGGTGTTACTACGCGTTGCTAAAGGGCTTGTTCTTCCGAGAAAAAAATATAGTTCTTGCCAAGGACCGCCTGCTACGACCATTAGAATTGATCATTTTTGTCCGTTTGAGGCTCGAGTTCATCCTAATTGGATTTTTAAAATGATTGACGCGGAGTAGGAGGGCGCTAGTTTTGTAGTGAAAATGATTATTTTCATTTGGCTTTTCAGGAAGTCAGAATGCATCTTTCCTTTAAACTGCTCGGAAGCCATGTCATTTTTTCCGAGAATGTAGAACGCCGGAATGTTGCAGCTTAGTGAGCGAAGGCCGTAGTGATAGATGTGTGGAACGGTGATCTGTGGAGTAACTTAAGTTCGTGCTCTAAATAATAAAGAACTAAAAAACTAATTTTCTTGCATAGTTATTGGAGAAATTCCTACGAGAACAAATCCATGGCTTATCCACTTACCAGAACGACTGCTCATCCCACTATTGAGTCTTTGTGAATAGTAGTATTCTACAACCAACATGGTATTCTACTAGAGATTATACACTATTATAGAACATCGTCGTCGTTTTATTACATATATATATGTATGTAGGGGAAATTAGGGATAGTTGACCCACTTTTTATTAATTTTTTTTTAACTTTTTGAATATTGAACCTAAAACAAAATTTTATGTATCATTTATTCGTTATACAATGAACTATTAGAATAAATCTGTGATGTATTAACTCTTTATCACGTACCAAGTATAATCAAAAGATATCCCAAACCACTTAATTATGGAAGCTATGACCATAGTCACGATCAACCCTCCCTCACATTGATTGGGTTAAACAATTGGTACCTTCCCTCGTAGACATTTTGCAATGAATAACACATAGTTATTTTAATCTTTAATTATTGTAAAAACTTCAGGCTTAAAATTAAAACTAAATATTTCTGCATTAATGAAAACCTACTTACTTTAATTTCTGTGACATATTTTATCTGAGAAAATCGTACAAAATATTTCTAAAAAAACTCTCATTTTATGTTGAAAACTCTTCAGAGCAGATTCTCTCTACACCTGTTTCAATTATTTGCATTAAACGAAGGTTGTTCTTATCATTTTGTTAGGTTTGGTTGCTATATAGAACACAAGTCTGAAAAGCATTTAAATATGAAAATGGATGGATGGGTTAAACCTCCCTTCCATCCAAATGATTAACCGTCCCTAGTATCCCCTATATTTTAAATATACAATTTCAAATACTGTAAAAAAGCCTATAAAATCACTAAGAATTTTTTTACGAAACTTAGATACTTATTATGTTTTTGCCTATTCAATTTGGGTTTATTTCAGGTTCATCAATCTTTACTTAGATTAATGATTTACTGATCTTGACATAACACAATGCTACATTTGGAGAGAAATTTCAAACAAAGCCTAATCCACATTGCAGTTCCTCGCGAAATCTATCTCAAGAGGAAATTATGTAATTAGTTAATTCCAGACAGTTTTAAACCTGACACTGGAAGTGCCTGTTAGAAGAATATTTTAAACATCAAAAAAATATATCTTCACTTTATTATAGCCAGCTTAAACATTGTAAGAAACAAGCAATTTATAGTTAATTTGCCAGACAGAAATTCAATTGATAATTTTATGCCAGAATGTTTTAAATCTGGAATCAAAAGAGAACGTTACAAGAGTGGTTTATAGGCTGAATAAAATATGTCCAATTCATATCATTTTAGAAAACTTAACGATTGTAACATATCACTCTTTTACTACGAGACAATGTATAATCAATTTGCCAGACAGAAATTCGGTTAATAAATTAATGCCAGGCAGCTTTAAATCTGTCAGCAAAAATGCCTGTAAAAAAAAAAACTTTTATAAGTAAAAAGAAAAATCATTTTCATAAAATTTTAGAACGCTTGAAAATGGTAATATATGGCTACCAGACAACATATAACAAAATTTCCAGAGAGAAATTATGTTGATAAATTTATGCAACTTTAAATTTGGCATCGGAAGTGTTTGTTACAACAGCTGTTTATATGTTATTTAAAATATGTCCACATCACGACATTTTAGCAAATATGGAGATTGTAGTATTTTACTCTCTGGCTATCAGACAATATATAATTAATTAGCGAGACAGAAATTCTGTTGATAAGTTAATGCCAAATAGTTTGAAATCTGATATCCCAGGTGCGAGTTAGAAAAATGGTTTCTAGGTTTAAAAAGAAATATGCTATTTTCACACCACTTTAACAAGCTTTAATATTGTATCATACAGTTCTTTGGCTTTAAGACAATCTATAATTATTTTGCCAGACAGAAATTTGGTTTATAAGTTAATACAAGGCAGCTTTAAATTTTGTCATATTTAAGTGAGCGAAAGTGCCTGTTAGAACACTGGTTTACAGATTAAAAATAAATATGTCAACTTCACATTATTTTAGAAATCTTTAAAATTGTAACACCTTTTGGCTACTTGACAATCTTTAATTGATATTCCAGACAGAAACTCGGTTGATAAGTTAACGCTAGGCAGCCTTAAATCACTGCCATACCGCTACATAATACAACTTGCTTTTCGCATTCTTTATCGCTTGACAAATAGAAAGTTCCACCAAAACTTTCTGTCATTATTAAATTAATTTTTCTAAGCATAAATATTTTTCTATATCAATCTAAGGCTGCCACAAAAACTTTTTTTTCGTTAGTTATAAAACACCGCTTAAACAAGTCGGGCACACTATTTGCGCCGACTAAAATTTCTGTTTTTAATATTTTTTATTTCATTAAATACTAAATTTTTCGGTATTAAAATTGCAAAATACCCCAAGGATTATTTTGTGCAACGAAAATTTTGGAAATTTAAAAACTCATGCCTTGACTAAGATTCAAGGTCCTTCAGCCAAATATTCGATTGATTATGTAATATACTTTGTGATATATGATACTTTGTGGTATCATAGGTACTACAAAGGAAGTGTTACATGTCATGGTGTCTCAAATATCTACACTAAAATGTTTACAGCTCTACTTCTAAGTGGTTAGAAGTGTTATAAAGCGTTGCTGAAAATGCTAACGTAAACTAAATCCAGTGAAAAGCAATAATAACAGACACATAATAATGTGATATTTTTGACGGGATCTCACAGCTATTGCAGTTGACTATTGCGCAGTCTAATTATATCTTAAATTAGCGATTTAATTCAATTTGTAAATATCTAATATAACCATTATAAATCATAAATTATAGATAATCTGCAATTATGAATATAGAAGATACATTTGAAGTTTTAGGAAAATTAAGAAAAAGAATTTTAAACAGTAAACATTTTCGAAATACATAAGCATATTCGTGGGAACAAAGAAATGAAAGTGTTGAAAAAATCCAATTATTTGTCAAACTAAATCACATTTATTGTGTTCTAAATTCATTAAGTTCAACAGATAGCATGATCCTAATTCTAGCATAATTCAAAAGTAACTAAAATATTTAACTATTGGGCTAACGTGTACAAGATATGCAGAATAAAAAAGAGAGATTTAATATTATGTAAATAAATAAATAAATACATAATATAAGTCAAAAAATATTTATCAGTTGAAAATTTTATAAAAACCACCATTTGAAAAAAGGAGTTGGGAAAAACAGTGTAATAGTGTTTAAAAATATTTTATACAGTAGTTTCACTTTGATGGAATCAGTTTAGTTCTTCTGTCTGAATAATTTTCATTAGTGTTTAGGAAAAGAAGAAGATACATTAGATAAATAAATTAATAAGAATTATAATTAACTGAGGATTATCCGTTAATACAGTCGCTTTATTTCTTTAATATTAATTATTAATTAATAAATGAATAAAGAAGTAAATAAATAAAAATATTGTATTTATAATTTATTAAACAATGGTGTATTTTAATGGTGCATAAACAGGATCTTCTTATTCTGCCATGCATATTTAATTCTATTAATAGAAGGGTATCGTCATTTCGTTTAATATGTACGGTCTTTCGAAAAACAATGATGTTACTTATTTTTAATTCAAGTTTCTGCATGATACCATTTACTTACGAGCCTATAAAAGTACATATGAGAGAAAAAAATTATTAGTTAGTTATGTAAGTCCATTAATAATGTCAATTATGCATGGTTTAACAGGATTTTTTTTTTCAGATAACTTCGAATATACCTATTATAAAAAATATCGTATTTTTTTAATATTTATATAATTTTTGTATTCATATTTTTTATTTAAGTTTCTAGTAATATCGACTTTTTTACAATTTTGAAGCTTATTGCTATATGTTGTTACAATTTTCAGGTTGTTGTACATAATGCAGATATATAAATTTTAAAATTTAGTTTGCATAGCATTTACGTTATTTATTGATATTTAAAAATAATATATTCTGACAGTGGTAAAAATATGCGAGCGCATTATATAGCAGTTAAATCTTAAATGTACAACATAAACATTATTAAAAAGATGCAAAATAAAATAAAATTCTTGAAAACCAAATAATATTGTTTATCTCTCTCCATTTTTTTCATAATGTATTTTCCTTTTACATCAAAAGAAATATCATGAAAAAAATCGATATCACGGGAGATTAGCAAGGAAAAAAAAACAGTTATTTGGTATTGTGTCCAATTTAGGTACAAGGAATTTTATATAGATTAATTCTTTTAGTGCCTATCCAACATTTATCTCAAGTTTGTAAATATTTATTTTTATATAGAACTTACTTATCATTTGTAACAATGGCATCCAACTTCGGCAAGACCAATTTAAAAATAGAATAAAGTAAATTATGTAACTTTTCCAAACAAAACTTCTTTCGTTCCTCTGAAACATTAAATGTACTTTTATTACTGTTTCTTCTTCTTACTATTTTTACTTTATAATAGTTATCTGTAGTAAAAAAAGTAATTTGCTTTTCTTTTTTCCATTGTATAGGAAAGACCGGGGCAGGTTTTTCAACATATAATTTCATTTTGTATTTTTTAATTTTATCTAATTTGAGATCTACAGTATATCATTATATTCATTAGACATTTTTTTACAAACTCAAAACAAATATTTTTCAAAAAACTAAATATAGTTTGTAATTGAAAATGGTTAAGTCTAACCATATCACGCTCAAAAATGTGTCCCGTATGCGGGACAAGATTTTCAGATTACTTGAAATGTACAGGGGCAAATTTTGTAATCATAATTTAAATGGTAAAACACAAGTAATAAATCTTGCTTGTAAATTAACAAGTGTGTTTTATTGCAAACTAAGTTAACAGTAACATAAAAAAAATTTAATGCATTTTAAATTTTAAGACGAAGGTCCAAAAATTTTCCTGGTTGGAATTGGACAAAGATTTTTCTCGCATTTTTATCTAAATCCTTTTGAAGTTTCCCTTTTTTTAGATAAATCTTTTTTTTGCAATATCACTTTATTTTGACAGAAAAATCAGTCATTATAGATGACGTCATATTTTTTCCAAGCTGTGTTTGCCTCCTCATTGTTGCCTTTGCAAATGGCCTAACTTCTCCTAGTTTAGGTAAAGTTTGATTGAGTGTAGAAGGAATGTCTTTTTTATAAGCAACAGGGGAAGTTTAAGTGGAACTTAAGGAATAGTTGTTTTAAACGTACTAGCCTGCGTTGATGCAGAAATATTCTTTTAGTGTTTTTTTCTTTTTTTTTGGGGGGGGGGATCGATTATTGAGGAAAGTTAGAAATATTTTCAATATTGTAAGATAGCATAAAATCAGAGTCTATAAATATTAAGGGATTCAGTATGAAATTTAGATCATTAAAAAATGTCATAATTATTGACTGATGATAACGCCTTAATCCTCCTAGTTTTGAATCGACTAGTTTAGGTAAAGTCTGAATGAGTGTAGAAGAAATGTCTTCTTTATAAGCAACAGGGGGAGTTTAAATAGAACTTAAGGAATAGTTGTTTTAAACTTGCTAGCCTGCGTTGATGCAGAAATATTCTTTTAGTGTTTTTTTTCTTTGGGGGTTTGGGGGATCGCTTATTGAGGATAGTTAGAAATATTTCCAACATTGTAACATAGAATAAAATCAGAGACTATAAATATTAAGGGATTCAGTATGAAATTCCGATTATTAAAAAATGCCATAATTATTGATGATGTAAATGCAAGTGAAGGAATTCTAAGCACCGTTAATTTGCTTTTTGAATTGTTCATAAACACTGCAATCTCAGTGTCCTAGCTTATGACTACAAAGGCATAATTAACATGAAATGGATTAATTGAGTGAACTCATTTAAAAATAATTAGCAGTTTATTATTTTGAATTTGCGTTTTTTTTATATTGTTAGTTTTATTGAAATGACTAAATTATTAAGCAAGTTCATAGTATATATGGTTGTTTGATTAAATTTACAACACAATAAATTCATTTTTTACTAAGACTAGCTGATTTAGGGGGGGGGACACGTTTTAAATTAGAAACATGTTGGGAATACATACACCGTATGATGCTGGAAACCCTGCCCCGTTGCTATATTTAAAACTTTTTCACCCCTGGACGAATAGTGATGTAAGATATTTGCGATTCAAACACATAGTTATATTAATAATAAAATCATTTTTTGTGCATGTAGTGTCAGATTAATAAATTTAACGCTAGTCCTTCTGTTTTTACATTTTAGTAAAGATCTGAAATTTGACAGTTTACTCTGAGAAGGCTTCTTTGATAGACTTGGATGCTCATTTTTTCTATATATAAGTGGAAGAAGGCTAGCCAGCAATTTATTTAGATAATTGGATTTTTCCCGCAGAGCTGTTCGATTTGAATCAAATTTGGTATACCGATTTATTATGATAAGGGGTTTCCCTGATTTGGAGATTCATTGATTAAACATAAAGGGTAGAAAGGGGCTAGTCCCCAACTTGCTTTCAATAAATAGTTTTTTCATGAAACAACTTTATTATAACTTTTTTGCAATAACTTTGTTATACCGGCTTATCATGAACAGAAGCTTTCCTAATTGGACGGTTCATTAGTTAAATAGTAAGAGGGGAACAGCCTAAACAACACCACCCTAAACATAAATAAATGAGTTTTCATTCCAAAGTATTCCATTTCCTTCAAATTTGACATACCGTTATATATTTCAATAAGGCGAATGTTTGATTAAATTTGGAGGTTTATTAGTTGAGTATAACAAGAGAAAGGTGGAAAATCCACCTCTGTAATTTAGGTAAATAGATTATCAGATGTATCCGATTTGCTTAAAATTTTGTTTCTATTTCCATTCCGATAAGGAGTGATTATTATTATACTTTGATATTCATTTATTAAATGAGAAAATATGGGAATTAATACCACCCTTAATTTAGCGTAATGACTTTTTCAAGTAGAATTATGTGATTTGCTTTAAATTTATTATATTTATTCTGACGAGGTGCTGCCATAATTATATTTGGAGGTTCATTGAAAATTAAAAAGGGTGAAACAGAAGAAGCTAATCTTCCTTACTTTATATTTAAAGGGCATTATTCTTTGAAATAAGAGTATAATATACAGGTCGTGGCAATATCTTATGAGGAAATGCCATCAGTATAACTGGGCACTTTTTTTGTTAGTTTATGTTTTACTTTATATTTTAAATGAGAAGCCGAAAAAGGAAAAAAAAACGACCTTAGTCTTGTACAACCTCTTTTGCCATAGTATCAGCTAATTTTTTTCCCGTAACTCCTTATTTCCTATAAAATGAATAATGCTTACTTAAAAGGCGATTAAATAAACAATTATAGATGTTAAAGTTTTATTTTATTTAAAAATCATAGTATTTTGAACCTTTTCAAAACAGGTTCTTCCTCAGTTCTTCCTTATTTCCTTAAAACCCCTTTGTGACGGGAGCCTTTTACGAAATTTTTAATGTTTTGTCACCGGTTTTTAAAAACAAAAATTTGTTCCTTATTAAATCGAGAAAACGCTCCCATTAAGTAAGGCAAAATTTACTGGACAATTTTACTGGTGGGGATAAAATATTCTTACGCATTTTAGCGGCACATATACATATGGCTTGTCGCCAAATAGGTTAAAAGAATCCGGAACACAAAAATCTTTTAATTTCCAAACAGTCAATAAATAAATAAATAAATAAATAAATATTGCATTAAAAATTTCTTTTTTTCCTCCTTAAAAGCACGTTTAAATAAGGTTTCTATCTCATCTGAGATCAGGAAATATTATTTTTTCGTTTTGCTTCAATTTGTAAAATTATCTTTAAAACAACAGACAACCGTGAAAATCGCTTCATGCGAAAATGCGTTTTCCTTAATGATGGTTATTTTCACCATTTTGAATATTTAAATTGCTATAAGTCAAGAACCGTTAAAGATAAACGGATTAAACATTGAACATGACTTTTTCAATTGTTTTACTCTAATTTTGATTCAGCAAATTTGAAAATATAATTTTTTAAGCATCATTTTTTCATAAATTTTTACTTTAAATAAACTTAATTTTTATTATAATTGATATTTTTTAAAATGCGGAATCGAAATTAAGATTTTTATCTTTTTGTATGTTTCAATGATAAAAAATGGAAATTCTACAAATAATATTTCGAGTTAGAAGGATTTTAACTTACACCACTTTATGGAAACACCAATTTTGGAAAACAATTTATGAAAAAAATTTGTACATTTTAAATTTTATAAAACAACTTTGAGAAGTTTAATCATTAAAGTTTGTTTTCAAATAATATTGTATACCAGCACAAATATTTCAAAATTTTAACTTAATAAATAAAAATTACTTTAAATTGTACTCCGGACCTCCCTAATCATTTGCAGTCACAGCAAAAAAAAATCTTGATATTTGCGATTTCAGACTTTTTTTTAAATATCTAGAGATATACATAAGGAATGACTCTGACACTCCCGATTTATAAACAAAATAGTACATGTCATATATTTTCGAAATGATTTTTTTTCCAAAATCCAATAGGCGACGCTAAACAAATTGAAAAAGAACGAATATCTTTTGGATAACCCTATCAAAACTAATGTAGCCAAAACGTTTAAACTGCGGATTATGATTAAATGGTATATGGTAACAAACTGTGTTTCTTTTTATGAGAATAGCATGTATACACGTACAGAAATTAAGGTTTCTATAAAAACGGTCCCAAATTTTGCGAAGTGTTTCTTATAATTTTCAGAGTTCTTAATAAAAAAACAATGTTCTTTTCAGAAAATATGAGAAACGACATTGTACATAATACCCTGTAATCAAAATTTAAAAATATTAACAATTATTTGAAAAATGAGTAGGTATACTAAATACATTTTCACTGCTCATGCGTCAACTCTATAAAAAATTCATTTGCATTTTGTGTTAGCTACATGTATCGAGCTACTTTTGTTAAAGTTTCAAAATCATAGCTTGAAAATTCTGAAAATGTCGTCGAAAGAATAAGATCAAAATCTGATATTCCCAAAATGAAACAAAAAAAGAGGGGCTGTATCCATATTCCATTGATTAATGTCTACACAATACTGCACGTACATATTAAAAGAAAGAATATGCTGTATAATTGGATACAGCACCTCATCTATTTGCTTCATTTTGGGAATAATGGATTTTATGTTATTCTATCGATGGTAGTTTTCAAAAATTTTTGAGGTATGATTTTACAACTTTTTATAGAGTTTTTTATAGAGTTGACGCATGCGCAGTGAAAATTTATTTAGTAAACCTGCTCATTTTTCGTACATTTTTCAATATCTTTTAAATTTTTATTACAGAGTATTATGTACAATGTCGTTTTTCTTAATATCTGAAAATAACATTGTTTTTTATTAAGAACTCTGCAAATTATAAGCAAAAAACTTGGCAAAATTTGGGACTGTTTTTATAAAAACGTTAATTTCTGTAGGAGAATACATGCCATCCGCATAAAAATGAACACAATTTGTTATCATGTACCACTTAATCATAATCCGCAGTTTACGCGTTTTTGCTACATTAGTTTGGACAGGGTTATTCAAAAGATATTCGTTCTTTTTCAATTTGTTTAAGGTCCCCTATTGGATTTTGGGAAAAAATATTTTCGAAAATATATCACCTGTACTATTTTGTTTAAACATCTGGAGTTTCAGAGTCATTCCTTATGTATATTTCTAGATATTTTAAAAAAAGTCTGAAATCGCAAATGTCAAGACTTTTTTTGCTGTGACTGTAAATTGGGAAGTCTTGCTGGATTTCTGTATTAAACCGGCGTCATGGGGTTTGGGTCTGTGAGACCCGGCACAAATTTATTTTGCACGAATCTCGGTAACTATCAGTGGGATATTGCCGGTATTCTCAGAAGCTGCAGGTATTGAATTAGTTTACTCGTAATGCGCAAGCCACAAAGGGAGTTATACGCGCGCAAAGTTGAAAAAGGTAAATGAGCTTCACCCCCGCAGTTAGTGTAAAAATTTCGCGCCATATTGTGAAGACATGATTTTGAAATCATGTCTTCACTGCATGAAAACATGCAACATCGCAAGGGTAGTTACTGAGATTCTAGCAAAATAAAATGTGCCGGGTTTCACAGACTCAACCACCAAGACACTGGGTTAAAAATTGAATGTGTGAAATCTAAAGTAAACTCAATCTGTGTTTTAAGGAGCCATTATTCTTGATAGGTTATAAGATGATATTAGTAATGATTTGTTCTGAATTGAATCCTCGCAAAGCGCATGATTTTAAAAGGCAAAAAAGTTTTCCAGAATAACGAAACTCTATTGAGAAAAACGAGCATGCCAAATATGTATACAAATAATAATAAACAGATGTAAATTTTCCAAGCAGGTAAAAAAAAAGTGCAGTCCAGAATAAGAACCAGGGATGTAATGGCTGAAGCCGCCAATGCAGCGCTTTCTGCAGTTCTATATATTACCATTCGATTGATTCTGCTGAGCAGATCCTTAATAGTATCATACCACACTGTGTGGTCTTTAAGGCTGGTTTGGTGAAATAGTACTCCAATATTCGTCTGGGATGGCTCAGTTGGAATACCATTGGCGGTTTTTGCCAGTACAACCCTGGTTCGAATTCAAGTCCAAACTTTTTTCACTCATTTTGAAAAAATACATTTGTTATAATTGACTTACCGACTAAATAATCGTGTTATAAATTATTCTGCTATGTACTAATGCGTTCTTTTTTAGATGCTCTAAAAGCGGATTTTGTTCCCTTTATTGGATATGAAAGGCGTTTGTTAAGATATGAGAACGCGTAACTTGCCTTATCCAAAATTTGTTAGTTTGTTTTTCTATCAATCTTTTCTGTTTGTAGAACTTTATCGATAAAACTCTATAATGTTAAAAAAAACTAGTTTTATCCAGAAATACAGGTATTGTAAAAATTTAGTTTATAATGAAAACTAAACATGCAGTCATAGGCTTTTCAAGATTTATCAAAATTTGATTATCTGGATAAGGTGAGCTTTAACCTCACTTTCTCAATTGTGTTATATATTTGCAATTAAATAGTTCTCTTGAATAACCTCTCATGTTAGATATATGACGTATTTTGAGCGTTTAATATAATGTTGTATGCAATGTAATAATTTTAATTGTAGCTCAAAATAATTTTCTGTAGCAGTAATCAGTCGAATCACCGATCAGAATATCGACAAGTATTCAAATTAAATATCTTATATATATTTTTTTCCATGTTCTAATTTTTATGTATTGTAACCTTATTTCAAATTCAAGTGTTGAATTACAAAAATCAGATGTGTATTTTGTTAACCCCTTGACCGCCGAGCAAAAGAGCAAAATTGTAGATTTTTTTCTCGACAATTTATTTTAAATGTTAATAAAAGCAGGATTTTTTTATCATGGTATAATAATTGTTATGTAAATGCTTATAAGCCTTGAAAGTATTAATTATAACTTAATTTCTTAAAACTGGATTGTATTAGTAGAATTATATTAATTTAAATAAAGTTTCAATTGCAGTGAAATCTGCAGCTTAGTAAACAGAAATGTCCGGTCGCGGCAGTGGAAGGTGGTAGAAACGTTAAAGTTTTCTTTTTCATACAAATTTAAAAGAAATTAAGAGAAGAAAAATCAAAATCATCATTTTATCAATATTTTCTACGAATTTCATTCACTCAGAAACAAATATACGTATGCGAAGGAAGCAAAAAAAACAAATTTTCGGTTTTATTAGTATTTTTAGTAGTTTTGTTTTTGGCTAAATTGAACAAAGAACTCGGAAAATCAAAATCGAAAGGCCTTACTCTAACGTCTCAAATGCTACAATAGATTTTTAAAAAATCTAGTTTATACTTTTGAAGAAAAAAAATTCCAGAATGACTAATTTTCTCCTTATGCTAATGCCTCACCAGGGCGTAATTTTAGAAAAAACAACAAACCAAGAACACGCTTATAAAGATGAATCCTTCTCCTAATCGACAGTGAAATCGGTTTTTAAAAATATAAATTTTAATTCTATTTAAATACACTGAGGAATTTATATCAGTTTGCAAATAATAAAATTTTTTTTTTCTTACGTTAAAAGTAACACACTTATTTTAACACAATATTTTCAGATCATATAATAGATCATATTTTGAAACATTCGGACGTGTATAAATATTTTTTACAAAATGATATTTGTGAAACGTTAATTAGCATCTACTTTTAATATTCGAGTTACAGATAAAAAATTATAGAAATTATGACGTTTATTTAAGGTTATTTCATACCCGGGTAATGACGTGCATGACCTCTAGTATTAAACAATGCTTTTATCTAAAATATAAAAAATTGTTTGCAATTGCTCTATATTTCTAAAGTGTATATAATATGTGCGTTTTATAGCATTACATAGCTACCGTGCGACTACGATTGGGTATTTTTAATACAATATTAACTATGTCGAAGAACAATTTTACTTTAATTCATTCATGCAAACTCCTTTTAGATATAATTTAATAGATATTAACTAGTATAAAATTATGTCGTACGTGACATTTTTCACTCGTTTAACTGCTAAATTATATTAACATTTATAGAGCACTTAGTACTCCGAATTGAATTATTGCTTGTTTATTTATTCTGTTAATAGTATTAAGCTATGCAAATTGAAAATTGCTTTTTTAATGATAAAACTGCATTAATATGTTTAGTAAAAATTTAGGTATTTACTTCAGGATGATAATTTGAATAATTATTAATTTAGTATATCTTCCCAAGTATTATAATTTAGTTCTGTTTGATCAGTAAAACTTTTTAATAGTGTAATTATCACTGTATAAAAATATAAAAATTTTATTTAAAAAAATAGAAAGATTTTTTTCACATTTATATATACTCATTTCATAAAAATATTTAAATATGATTTCTGTGAATTTTATATATGAATGTGTTTTATTTATATATTAAATATTGTTCTGTAGTGATGACTTAAGAATAAAATTTATAAGTTATTTTGCATAATTTTAACGAAGAAGTATTTAAAAAAAGGCAGAGTATTCTGAATTATTTAAAAGAAAAATTAAACAAGAAATGAGCATTTTTATAATATTTTTAGATTTTTTTTTGAGTTATTCTATAAAAAAAGTTAATATTGTAATAAAATGCAATTGAATAGTTTTCGAATGAATCCAACAGTAATTTGAATCTTTTTAACCCTTTATTTACATTATTATGAATTCATGAAAATTTTACATTCTAAAGCATTTTACGTAAATTATTTAATCAAAATTAAAAGATTTACATAATCATTTAATAATTTTTTTTATGATTTTAGAAGTATTGAAGGATTTAGAAGGATTAATTAAATATGAATTTACAGGGATTTTGTGCAATATTTATAAACCCCATTCAAATCTTTTATTTTAAACTGTTTTCTTAGTATTTTGTAGAATTATAAAATGTACAAGTATGATTCTCTTACAACATAAATGTAGAAATATTTCAGAATTGAAAAATTCCCCTCCCCCTCCCTCAGCACTAAAGAAGTTGAAAAAATACAAACGCAAAGAAATCATCTTTTTGAAATTATTTTTTTTTTTATAACCAATAAAGCTTTTGGTATCAAATATATCAATTTGACAAAAACTCATTCTAAACAATATTAAAACTGATTGACGTATTAGAGGAATTTTATAATTAATAATTTTTATGGTACTTTTAAGTACAGTTGGTAGATAAAGGGTTAATTGCTTTAGCGTCAAATTGTATAAATTAAAAATAAATCATTTACAATTTAGTTATCACTTCAGCTTCTAACAAAAGTCGGTAAACTGCTTCGAAACACTTAAAAAGAAAGAGAGAAAGAAAAGGGAAAAGAAAAATATCTTTATCTAGTGTTAAGAAAAACTTTTATAAATAATAATTCTTACACAATTTTTTTATTTCGCTATAGGAAGGCCTTAATTAAAACACCCCTACAGCGATTTCTCTGCATAAAGAACTACTCAATGTATGACCTTCAAGTTTTATGCCTATGCTATTTAAAACATGGGAAAATTAATTACTTGAATGAACTAGTCGTATGTGGCAATCCCAAAAATTTCTTCTATTTCAAACACATTGATACTTTCAGAAAATTGAAACAAAGATAAAATTTAAAAGATAAAATATAAACATTTATAGACAAAAACACATAGATTTCACTTTCCACATTCCAAAATCAAGTGTATCATACATTAAAATCTAATTTGTCACTTTTAAGTCGGTATGTAAACATTAAAGAATAACAGAGTCATTTTGAATACAATGTTTCTAAATAACATTTACCATCATAAGTGATGTAGTCTTAAAGAAAACAGAGGTTATATGCTTTAAGCAAGGATATAAGGTCAAAGGAGAGCGCAGATCTGAAGACGGAGGGATCCCTATTCTGTTACATTGAATCCAGCGGTCCGTCCATGAATACAATTGCAAAGATTCTCCGACGAAAATCTTAGGCAAAACATAGATTTCCTCCCGTAGGATAGTATGGGGTAGATATTTTCAAATTGAATTTTCTATTAAAATTAAGACGAAATTGATACAATTTTCACCGATATATATTCTTTTATTAAAAATCTACTGATTTTACTTAAATTCATAGCAAATTTTCAACTTGTTAATATTTAAAAAGGAAATTTTAATTTAACTCAAGAAAAAATAAAGAAACATTTATTAAAATTGCTCATAAAAATATCAAAAACATATAGAAATAAACAAAAATTATAAAAAGTTTGCGAAAAAGCTTGAAAAAATGCTTGTAATATTTAGAAAAACAGAGGACTCATTACTTGCGCGCGTTAAAATCTTTGATGAGGTCCCGGGAGAAAGTGGTTTGGCCGGATCGCCGAGTAGGCCCTCCATATTATATATGGAGCTCAGTGTATCTGAATTCTGTGGGTGGCCCGAGAGCGGCCACCCTCCCACGAACATTACAAGTAATTCACCTGCGAAAATTGAGACTTTATGCTTTTAGTAGTTATAAAGTGAAATTTCTCCCCCGGAATTCTATAATGTACACTCCCGGGAGCAGGGTCGTAGTTAGGGTGGTGAGAAGAGGGGGTCATCTATCCTAAAACATTTACAGCCTTCGTGTTCAACCAGTGACGCTACAGCAAATGAATCTAATTTTTAACAGCGTATCATTATCGAAATAATCGCCACGGGTGATTTTCAAGAAACGCTATTCCTGCAAAAGACGAGAAATTTGACGTCAAAAATTCTGGCCAATCAGGCAAAACCTGGTTGGGAAAACCGAAATATGTATCGATTTAATATGCTCAATTACACTGTGATAAACGAGGATTCGAAATAAACATCAAATACAAAAGTTACGTATTTTTGTCCGTAGAATCCGAATCTGCTATAACAAATGGGTGTTGCAATTTAGGATTTCAAAGTTGGACCCCCTCTGACCCCCAGGGGGTCGGTTGCGAAAGTCAAATTTGGTATCACTGAGTAGCTTATTTAAAAATATTTAACAGGTATATTTTCGTTTTTCAATCTCATATGTATTTATCGAGTTATTCGACCGTTTCCAGACTTGACACCCTGTATATATATATATATATATATATATATATATATATATATATATACATATATATATATATATATGGCTATAATTTTGCTTCTAAATATCCAGGAATCAAGTAAGGCATTTTTGGAATCTAAATTTTTGAATTTTATTTAAAAAGAGTAATTAAAAAAGTATCGAAAACTTTTACAAAAATAGCGATTAGCGGGTAGGCACATACGTTAAAGCCTTAAATCAAGCAACGATTTATTCTGATATGTTTCTTATTATTTCAAATATGCAAATATTTTATTAAAACAAAAATATGAAAAAAATTAAAAATAAACTGTTTTTTTTTCTAAGCCAAAGTTTTTCTTTTTCTCAGCATGTTCCCGAGAAGTTCCCGTCAGCATGTTCGACCAATATATTAGTAGATTGTGTTTTAAAAAAATCATGAAAAAACTATAATTTCCATTAACAACATTTACAATTTGAGCAAATATCTTTAATAACCCTCAAAATATTTTCTATCATTTTTTAAATGTATTATTTCTATTTTAAAATGTCAGTGCTAGCATAATATTTCAACGGAATTTCAATCTTTTAAATAAAATGGAAATCCCAACGTAGTATGGGATATATTAGTAGATTGACTATATATTAGTAGATTGTGTTTTAAAAAAATCATGAAAAAGCTATAATTTCCATTAACAACATTTACAATTTGAGCAAATATCTTTAATAACCCTCAAAATATTTTCTATCAATTTTTTTATTGTATTATTTCTATTTTAAAATGTCAGTGTTAGCATAATATTTCAACGGAATTTCAATCTTTTAAATAAAATAGAAATCCCAACGTCAGTTGTACTACACTTGAAATAGCAGAACTTTTAAAAGAATTACTTTCTTTGTAAACCATCAGTCAAGTACATGATTATGTATTCTCAGATGGAAAATGATTTATTGAAACTTTCCTCAAATCCCCTCTACTTAGACCAGTTAATCATATATTTTCTTTGTTTTTGTATAACAAATGAAATTCTTCAATCTGTTTAAATAAATAAATACATTTATTAATGTTGTAAGCCGCAGTCCACATTGGATAAGAAAACAAAAATTCAAAAATAAAATGCATATTTCTTTTTATCAAAACTTTAACAACTAATGTGAGATTACATAATAAATTTCCAAATGGAAATATTTGGGCAGCTTGAATTACATTAAAAAGAGAAGATTCTAGTTAATGAAAGGCAAGCATGTCGTTCATATATTGAGTCGAACAAATATATGATTGTATATTTAAAGTTTAAAATTGTTTTATTTTAAATGTCCTCAAACTTTTCTTCACTTAGACCAATTAGTAATATATTTTCTTTATTTTTATGTAACAAATGAAATTATATAATCTGTTTAAGTAAACAAATAGATTATTAATGTTCTAAAACACAGTTTACGTTGGATAAGAAAACAAAAATTTAAAAATAAAATGTGTATTTCTTTTTCTCAAAATTTGTCAAACTAATATAAGATTACTTAAAAACTTTTCAAATGAAAAATGTTTACACAAATTTAATTACAGTAAAAAGAAAAAGTTGGAAATTGCACGTGAAGCGTAGCAAATGAGGTGCGTTCGTACGATAACGAAGTTTTTAAAATATTCAGATCTTTCTGATATAGCAGACAGTACTTCGAAAACAAGATAGTGGTCAATTTTTTTTTGTTTTCCTGAAAATATACAGGAACTTGTATTACACCTGAGCAACGTATATCATATTCATAAAATGTGAAATAGTTTAATAAAATTAAAACACGCTCCCAAACAATGTTTCCTCGTATAGCTTTATGTAGTGGAATACTTGTGTGTGGTCCTGTAATTTAATAATAAATATTCTTCGCATCACAGACTATAAAAAATGTACATTTTAGTACATGTATATTTCATAGGTTCATGTCAATTTTATTGTGTTCGAATGAGTGTAACACCATTAAATTTCATTTGAAAATGTTTTCACCATTTACTGTAAGGTAACGGAATACTTTTGATTGTCCCTGTAATTGATCTATGCATCGTATTTTCATAAAATTTGAAATGACTCGACAAAATTGTGTAATGATTATATATTTTGAATTTCAAACGATTAAAATGCATTTGAAACTTTTCCCCCCATTGACCGTAATGTAACGGAATACCTTTGATTGCCCTTGTAATTCATCTATGCATCAGATTTTCATAAAATTAGAAATGACTCGACAAAATTATGTAATAATTATATATTTTAAATTTCAAAAGATTCGGTAGAGTACTTTTTGCGTTGTTATCTGCGGACAGACAGACGGACGGACTGATCGACAACTATAGGTGCTATGTATTTACATAATTACGAACGCACCTAAAAAGTAACAGTTAATTATGTCAGTTGTACTACAGTGCGTGTCAAATGTTTAAGCACAACAAAAAATTTCAAAATAAAATTTTATTAATGAGTGAAAGTTATTTTCCTTTTCACATAACCTACAAATTGTAGTTTTAAAAAGATAGTTAACAGATTTATACTATAAAATTTATCTTAAATAATAAAATTTATCAAACCAACAAAAGTGAATGTGTCAAAAGTTTAAGCACAGTAGTTTTTTGTCTTTAACAAAACAAGAATAAAAGAAATTAATACTTGATTCTTGCTCCTTTTTCCTGAAATATTTTAAATATACGGTCCTCCATCGATAAAATGAGGTTCTGTATTGTTTCTGGTTTAATTTTAAACGAAGCGTTCTCAATGGCATCTTTCAATTCTTTTACCGAAGAATATTAATTTCCATTTGGATAAACTTTATGAGTGAGAATATTCCACATATTTTCTATAGGGTTTTAATCAGGACTAATTGCCGGCCATTTCAAAACAGACACTTTTTTTCGACTTAAGACACCATGAAGTTGAGCTTGAGGTATGGATCGAAGCATTATCATGTTGAAATAACCATTTTTATCCCCCAAAACCTCGGCAACAGGAAGCAAATGACTAGCAAGTGTCTCTTGGTAGTTTTCAGAGTTTTCACGATCACTGATAAATGCTAGAGATGTCTGACCATTGAAAAAAAAAAAACCCTATACCATTACAGAACCACCATTATGTTGTCGGCTAAATACACTCATAGGTTCTTTGCGGAGATCATGCGAAAAGTACTTAAACCCATCAGCGCCATCAAGGTTCCATTTTTCTTTCATCACTGAATATGACATTCATCCACTTTTCACCAAATGACATATGCTCTTTGGCCCATTGTGATCTAGCTTCGTTATGGTGTCGTTTGAGACACAGTAATAAAGCCATTTTACGGTATTTCATGTATTTGGATTCCAAAACTCTTCTATGAACAGTTTTTAGCTCACAAGCTATTATAGCCTGAGAGCTTATGTGCCCATCCATTCTGTATGCATGTACGTGCGTAACGCGATAACTCATGTTAAAAATATCCGATCCACTTGAAATTTTGTATATAGGTATATCCTGATAAGGTGCTTCCCTGATTAGTTTTTGGAGTTCACTCGATATGTATAAGAGGGAGAACGGGGGCTCATGCCCCTCCCCTTAATTAATATAAATGGGTTTTTCATGCAAAATTATCTGTTTCCGTTCAAAATTTAGAAATAGGATCATTCTGATGAGGCGCCTCCATGATTGGTATTAGGTGTTTATTGGATAAGTATAAACAGGGGGAACGGGGGCTCTAATTTCTCTCCCCTTAATTTATATAAATGGGTTTTTCATGCAGAATTATCAGATTTCGTTCAAATTTCTGAATAGTTTTGGAAGTTTAATGATTACGTATAAAAGAGGGGATAACTCCGCTTAAATTATGTAAATGGGTTTTTATTAAGAATTTCCTGATTTGCTCTGAATTTTGGGTATAGATTATTTCATATGATAAAGCTTGTCCCTGATTAGTTTAGCGGGTTCAATGATTAAGTATAAACAGGGGAAAGGAGAAAGTTGTTTCTCCTCCTTAATTTTTTTCGAACAGAATTAATTCTTGAAAATATAAGGCTGTAATGTACAATTAGAATGTGTAGCCTGTGAGCTCAATGCCATCAGTTTAACTGGGCAATATTCTTTTTTATTTAGATATTTTTCCTCCGATTGCATGTTTTATTTGCAAAATGGAGTAATTATCAGTTGAAGCCAAATTTCTGATGCGGCTATCTTCGCTCAAACCAGTCACTCGAGGCCTTCCTGAACACAATATTTTCGTTTGAAATCATTACCACTAGCCAAAATTTTATGAATACCTCGTTTTGATCTTTTGAATGCACTTGCAATTTCAGAAACAGACTTACACTTTGTTCTCATATTCCAGATTTTTATTACCTCCTCCTCTGAAAATTCTTTCGACTTAGCATTGTACTAACTCAAAAACAACAACTGACTGCTTCTTATGCACCCAGAAATTGTTTGCGTGCGCAATTGCTTACGTCAGATTGTAAAATTTGAATAAAAACGATTTTGTGTTTAAACTTTTGACATGGTTATTTCTGTTCTATTCTTAAATTCCATGGTTTGAAATAAAATTATAAAGTTAATTTCAATGAATATGGTGTTAACATAGATATTATTAACATATACAAGACAGATATTGAAATAAAGTGAATATTTGAAGCTTTATTTTGACACTCACTGTATATTGTATTATATTTTGAAATAGTTAAACTTTAAAAAAATTACTTTCTTTGTAAACCATTAGTCAAATATATAATTGTACATTCTCCGATGAAAAATTGTTTATAGGAACTTTCTTCCAATTTCCCTCCACTTAGACCAGTTAATCATACATTTTCTTTCTTTTTATGTAACAAATGAAATTCTTCATTCTGTTTAAGTAAAAAAAAATACAATTAATATTGTTACACACGGCTTACTTCGCATCAGAAAGCGAAAATTCAAAAATAAAATTTATATTTCTTTTTCTCGAAATTTGAATGATTTGTATGGACAATACACTATACCTAACACGATAGTAATTGTTTTCGACTCTAATTTTTATTATTAAATATCTTTTGATAAACTTTAAATTTTAATAGAAAATATTACTCACATTTAGTACCTTTTACTCATATTGCTGCGACAAAATCACAACACCTACGATGAGAGAAAACACTAAATCTAAATCAATAAAACGTATATGAAAAAACCAACAACATTTTTAATTTTTCTATCTTCGAAAAACAAGAAAAAAGGCTGTTGCCACAAAATACATCAAAATTTGGTTTTTCTCAATTTCTTTTTACATGAGACAATCACATACGAGCGTGCAAATAAAACAAAGTATTAAAATGTCAATTCAACTCAATGTTTCTTTTCTCTTTTTCTCTTTTTCCTACACTGTTCATTGCTGATTGCGAGATTCCCCAACGTAATTATTGTGTGATTACATAATAAATTTTCACATGAAAAATATTTGCCCAGTTCGAATTACACAAAAAAGAGAAGGTTCTAGTTAATTACATTAGTTGTACTACACTCTATTACATTTCGAAAAATCTAAATTTTAAAACGAAATACTTTCTTTGAAAACATTATTCATATATATGCATCATATATATACTCTGAGGGGAAAAATGATTAATAGGACCTTTCCTCAAATCTCATCTACTTTGACCAATTAATCATACCTATTCTTTCTTTTTATATAAAAAATGAAATTCTCCAATATTTTTAACCAAGTAAATACATTTATTGATGTTGTAAGACGCAGTTTACTTTGAAAAAAAAAATCAAAAAAAATATATATTTCTTTCTTTCAAAATTTGAACAACTAATGTAAGATTACATAATACATTACATTTTCAAATGAAAAATATTCGTGCAATTGGAATTACACAAAAAAGAGAAAGTTCCTGTTAATTACGTCAGTTGTTTTACACTCTAATATATTTTGAAGTAGCGAAACTTTAAAAAGAATCACTTTCTTTGTAAATCATTAGTCAAATATATGAATGTTCATTTTCAGATGAAAAATTAGTTATTAAAATTTTCCTCTAAATCCTCTCCACTTAGACTAGTTACTCATATCTTTTCTTTTTTTATGTAACAAATGAAATTCTTAATCTGTTTCAGTTAATAAATATGTTTATTATTGTTGTAGTACACAGTTTACGATGGATAAATAACCGAAAATTCAAAAACAAAATGTATAATTTTTTTTCTCAAAATTTGAACAGCTAATGTGAGAATAAATTATAAATTTTCGGATGAAAAATATTCGTACAGCTGGAATTACAGTAAAAAGAGAAATTTCTAATTAACTACGTCAGTTGCATTACACCCTATTACACTTCGAAATCGCGAAACTTTAAAAACAATTACTTTCTTTGTAAATCATTAGTCAAAAATATGATTGTATATTCTCAGATGAAAAATTATTTTTTGAAATTTTCTTCCAATTCCCCTACACCTAGACAGGTAATCATATATTTTCTTTCTTTTTATGTAACAAATGAAATTCTTCAATCTGTTTAAGCAAATAAATACATTTATTAATGTTATAAGCTGCAATATTCTTTGGATAGGAAAAAGGAAATTCAAAAATAAAATGCATTTTTTTCCTCAAAATTTGAACAACTAATGTGAGACTACATAATAAATTTTGAAAGGAAAAATATTCGCAAAATTGAAATTACACTAAAATGAGAATGTTCTAGTTAACTACGCCAGTTGTAGTACAAAAATTATAGTTTGAAGTAGTGAAACTTTTAAAAGAATTACTTTCCTTGTAAAACAATAGTCAAATATACTGGTGAAATAAATTAAGAGAATTTGCATATTTTATCGCATTACATGAAAAGAACTGAACTGAAGGAAAAAACCTCTGCTTTTAGATAAAAATGCAAATCTTGTACGGCAAATACGTAAGCGTACGTAACCGTGTGTGTGTAGGCGGAGACAGCAGAAAAACAGGCTTTATAAATGTATGGGGCATAAGACGAATTGCGTTCGCAAGAACACCTCGGCGTATTTCTTGTTGTTATCTTGCAGCAATTGGTTGTATTCACATCGAGACAGTAAAAATGGATAATCACCAAAGTTTACAGTGGGTTGCCAAATTATTAGGGACAGTAACATTTATTGCTAGTCATACAATTTGGGTGCCCTTGGCTGCGGCTGTATATGTTTTAAGTGTTGCAGGAATGTATTTTACCATTGTCAATATCTCTATAACTCAACTTTTAAGTATTTTTAGTATGTTACAAAGTTTGTTTGCTTTCTATAAATATTTTAATAACGGGAAAGACGCTAAGTCTTTTTACACGCAATAGTGAAACATGCTTTCCTTTAACTTAAAACAAAATTCTTTGGGGTTTTTTTGGAAAACTTAAGAACAATATGTGAGTATTATCTTTCTTTATTGATTAGATATTTATTTTTTGGAAAATTATTTACGATTTAATTTTTTTTTTATATTTTAATGATTTCAATATGGGTTGAGGGATTGATTTGTCCCTTAGGAAAAAAATCTGAGGTTAAACCTCTTCTTCTGCATACTAGACATTCTAAAAGGGAAGATAACAGAATTTGCTTCAGTTTCCACGTCAGTAGTCAACAGGATAAAAATAAATCTGGACAAAAACCAGACACTTCCACCCAAATGAAGAGGTAAAAGTGGAAGAAAATGCATAAGAACTCCACATATCGATAGAAAATTCAGGGATATCTGTTTAGGAAACAGAAAGAAAAAGATGGGACTCCTTATTTACATTATTCAATAATCTGGAATTCCAGTTTTGAGAAAACTGTGCTGTGGGCATTAGCGGAGGAAGGGTTGACAGGATTTGGATTGGCCAGGCAAGAAACCCTAGTTGACAGAAGCACCTTGCCTAGGCTCGTGAACACCGCCAGAACACATTTGATGACGGGAGTAAGGTGAGTTGTTAAGATAATTATTATTTATATCATTTAAAGTCATTTATTTCTAAATTATTAACATATTTAATTTTTTTTCAGTTCTTTTCTCAGATGAATCAATTTTTGAGATTTTAGCCGATAAAAGCAGCTTTGTCAGGCGACGCCCGGGCGCAAAATACCGCCATGACTGCATCGTGGATAGTGTTAAACACCCTGATAAAGTAATGGTGTGGTCTGTCATAAGCGCTAAAAGAGTTGGACGCCTCTACAATTTCTAGGGAATCATGAGACAAGACCAGTACAGGCATGTTCTTGAAACTCGGCTGCTACCACAAATTGAAGAATGGTTCAAGTGGTGAAGAGTTTATGTTTATGCATGATTCAGTGCTTTGTTATAAAGCTAGAAGCATTTCAAAGTTTTGGGAAGACCACAATATCCCAGTTTTACCTTGGACTAGCAATAACCCTGACATGAACCCCACAGAAATCTTCTGGAAGATCACCAAGGCGAAATCGCCAAAAATATTATTACAACCAAGGTACAACTCATCCAAAAACTAATAAATGTATGGCATGATAACCCTAAAATAAAAGAAAGTGCCAGAAATTGTGAAGAGAGCATGCCTAGACGCATCGAAGCACTCCTTGAAGCTAAAGGAAATGTCACCAAATATTAATATTCTTTACTTAACATTGGTAACATTGGTTTACTTAACATTGGTATATATTATATTTTTCCTGGGTTTTTTTTCATATAATAATACGTGAATACTCAAACTATAATAATGAATCTTTTTTAACAGTTTCAGTTTCAGTTTCAGCTAGGTGGGAAGGCCTACCAAATGGCTTAAGCTCAACAAGCCCCACCTAGCAGGAATCTTTTTTAACTTAAAAACAGTGTTTATTTTCAAATTATAACCTAATATTGTACAAAAAACCTATATTCCATGACTGTCCCTAATAATTTGGCAACCCACTGTAGATGATGAAATGAGGGGTCGAATTATGAGGAGGCTACAGGAAGGCCGATTGCAAGTCCGATATGCAGAGAATTTAATTTAATGCCCAATGTCGTGTATAACTTATGAAAACAGTCTCGGGATCCTGGATCCATCGAGAAAAATCCTGGGCAAGGTCGTCCAAGAGCAACGACAGCCAGAAAAGATCGCCATTTGTTCATTTTAGCGAGCCGTAAGAAAGGGTCTACAGCTTCGCAGGCTCTCGGGACGTGTATGCAGCAACATGACCACGTGTAACAAGAGTGAGTGTTTCCAAAAGACTAAATGAGTGAGGGTTGTTTGCCTGAAGACCGGCTGGTTGCGTCCCGCTCATGTTTACGAACAAGAGAATCTGATTACCATGGTGCAGGCAGCATAGTGATTGGAGTATGGAGCAATGGGCGACCATTCTGTTCACCGAAGAGTAACGCTTTATCCTAAATATCGATACTCGCCTTACCTTTTTATGGAGAGAGCCCGGGACCCGCTACCTATCCTTCAATGTCAGCGAACTCAACAATTATGGTGGTGGCAGTGTAAAGGTCTAGGCAAACACCATGTTGGACGGCCGCACACCTCACCACGTCTTTGACATAATCTCTGTGGGATAAGAACGAGGTCTTGGAGCCCTATGTTCACCTTTTCCGGGGTAGAGTGGACTGGAGTTCATCTAACAGGACGATAATGCGAAGCCACATACAACTCTTCTGGTCGTCGAATTTCTCGAGAGTGAGGATATTCGTGGGATGGATTGGCCAGCTAGTTTTCCAAACTTTAACCCTATAGAGCATGTCTAGGACGGTCTGGGGAGGGTAATTACAACTCGCTCCTTCCTCCGAGAATCATTCAGAAACTGAAACATACTTGCTGAATGAGTGGAGCCAATTTCCATAGGCATTGATAAACTGCATTATTTCCAGTATGACATCAAGCTGCGAGGTCTGTGTATCTGTAAGAGAGGTCCATACCTCCTATTAATCCATTCTTTTGTATATTCTTCAACCGCCTTTTCAGATCTTCAGACTCCCATATGTGTTACGCACGAACATGTGTGTCTATTATAACTGCTGAATGTTTATATTGTTTGTATAATATCAATCTATGCTCACGACAAATTTTATTAAAATCTGTCCAGTAGTTCTGGAGAGATCGTAGATCAAATATGAAAGTTCGCTTAATTTCTGACATCAGTGTATTTGATTGCATATATTCTCAGATGAGAAGAATCCCTTTACGCTTGGCCTGTAGGTAGAGGTAGATTTCGAAGCTTGCTCATTTCAACAAAAAAAAAAAATTAAGTATTATTAGTGGTAAACCCAATTTAAAAATCTTATTTGTCCGCTTTTGAAAATTATTGAATTTCCTTTTTTGTACGAAATGGTTTTATCAGAATCATGTTAAGCGAAATTCGGCTCAAATGCCCATTTTGACAACATATTTTCAAATATGTTATGACTTTATTAAAAAATCGGCCTATACGTCACATTTTATAGTTCCTAAATAAGAAAAAAACATTCCGTTATAGGCGGAATGATATAGCAACGTACAAATATGCATGCCAACGCTGAGAAATGGGAAAGATATATTAAGGATCAACAACACAGACTTTGGGCGCCAATTTTAAAATAAACAGAGTATAACATTTGCAGCCAAAAAGACATTTCTATTGACTATCAAACTGAGAATGAATACTAAGTGTATAAATTACTGCTGCAAAAGGAGCATATGGTTTAAGAATATATTTTTATTCTTTGACCAAACGAAAGTATGCACGCACAGATAAGGCTTTTAGTATGAGAAAAATTTTGTTTTTTGATTCATTTTATTAACAACTTCGGCCAAACATATGAAAACATAAGTAACTGAAATTTAAAGCGCAAAAGCAATAACTAATAATATTTGATGCCATCTTACTTTCAATATGATATATGTGATGTTGAAAGTAACATAGTATCACATATTATTACCTATTTATTTCCTTGTTAAAATTAAATTCTTCCTTTTAAAATTTAATTTTTCTTTTCACAATTATAAATTTAATCAAAACCCCCTTTCCTTTCTAAAAAGAATGCATCTATCTGCAAGAAGTGTAATTAAATTAACCTTAATAGTTTAAGGGTGTATTCGAAAAAATGATTTTACACCTTCAACATCTCGAAATTTTTCGATACAATTTCAGACACATTTTTAAAAGTAGAAACATGAAACTTGCTGAGAAGATTTTTGAAGAGACGTATATGGTGCCGTGTGATGTCATTTTAGGTTCCATTCATTAGAATTCGATTTATAAACAATTATCTTTTCAGTATGAGCCTTTTTTTCGTTCCCAGATCTCCCGCTTCGGTAAAATCGGTTCAAAATGCCGTTTTGATTGCTTTTTTGCAATATTTTCTGCATTTATCAAAAAATGGACACATACAGTACCTTATAAAGTTTCTAAATAAGAGAATCTGTGAGTTTGACACGTTTGAGATCAAAAGTGAACTCAAAAATAAATCGGAAAAAACAGTTTAAATCGAAGTACACCTTTAAGAAAAAACCTTTTACCTTGGAAATCAAGATGTGATATTGCAATTCGACAAAAGGCCACTCATACTAAATAAAATAGAAAATAAAATTTTTAGGTACGTTTTTATACTTCTTTTCTTAAATAGTTATACAAATATGTGTTCACCATGTCTATGAGTTGCTATAATAGACGAGGAAAACGTAGTCGGATTATTTTCTAGGTGTATAAAAACAACAAAACTGTTCTGCGTGGCACGTAACGCTTTGTGTAAAATAATATTAATTAAAAATAATGCTATTTTAATTACTTCCCTTTTTAAAAAATATTATTTGGTAATTGTCATACACATGAATAAACATTTTAGCCAATGCTTGGATATTACATTTAAATTAAATTACTTTTAGGAATGCAAATAGCTTATTTTTCAACTCAAGTTATTAATTGAAAATATAAAATAGTAATATTTTTCGTTGACAGGAACATAGAACGTGATGCTTGAAACATATTAAATATCTAATAGCTGTAATTTATAAAGTATCGCGAGGGAATACTGTCGCTGTTAATTTGTCCGATACATTATCCCGTGTAAATAATACTGTACCAGCTACGTCAATTTTTAAAAATTATAATTCACTTTGGTGAAATCGCATTAATTTGATATCCCCCTTCAAAATTTTCAATTAACTTAGAATAAAAGTACGCATATAAATTTACTGAAAGTTTAAATATTTATTAAATAGAATGCTGATATAAATTGAAAATTACATTAAATTTATAATAATATAAAATGATGTGAATGTGAATTGACTATGATAATGGAAATAGTACGTAATAATAATATTTTGTATTGTTTTACAGAAATAGCATTTTTAATATGTAGGTAGAAAGCTAATTTAATAAAAATAAATAACAAAATATACAAATATATATATATATACACTGCTGTGCAAAATTTAAGGACGAGTCCCAAAAAAACAATTTTCAAGAGATTTTCAAGCTATAATTTTCACGCACATATTCAGAAGGAAGTAATTTAATTCAAATAATTAATATCCCTTCATAGCAGCTAGTCCATATAACATCTCATTCAGGTCACGCATGGTCACAAGAGTCACTGTCACTACGACGAAACAAAAAATAAGAAATTCCATACGTCTCTTTTATGAGTCTCAGATGACTACTATATGTGATTCCACTGACAAGTCACAGCGACTACTGCTTTGTGTTTAGTCACTAGTTGACTTTATAATGTCATTTTATTCAGAATCTCAAGTGACTGTCATTTGGAAACTCAATTTCAAACTCATTGTGAATGTTGAATTATGATACATCACCAAATAATGTCACATTAAAGTCACATGGTGACTTTCTGTCACAAGACTTTGTCAAATGGTCACAGAGACTGTACTGTTATGTAACCACTGTGAAAAGTGATGAAAAGTCCCCAGGTGACTTTAATGTGATTTTATTTGGTAATATATCATAATGCAACGTTTACACTGACTTTGAAATTGAGTCTCACTGATTAGAGGTCACACGAGAATCTCAAGGAAACGACATTCTAAGGTCACCTAGTGACTCGCCACAAAGCAGCAGTCATAATGACTTGTCAGTGGAGTCACATATAGTAGTCATTTGAGACTCATAAATGATACGTATGGAATTTCCAATTTTTTGTTTCGCCGTAAAGACTGTGATTTTTGTTACCATGTGTGACCTGAATGAGATGTTATATGGACTAGCTGTTATGCAGGGATAGTAATTAATCGAATTATATTACTTCCTTTTGAATATTCGCGTAAAAATTATCGCTTGAAAATGTCTTGAAAATTGACATTTTCTGACTCGTCCTTAAATTTTGCACGCCAGTGTATTTTGCTTTCATTTCTTTATAAAACATTTAATTATAAAATACCAAAAGGACAATGCGATTTAAAAGCTATAAAAATAGGATTTTTTGTTTTTGAGTTAAAAATTTATACTTAAATATATGTATTTATAAATTTACCATTGTCGTACATTTTTAAAAGTTTATTTTCATAATCCATAGAAATATTGGTGACAAATCACATTCTTTATAAATGAATTTTTACCTTAAATTCTTTTACAAAACCCAAAATCTTCCGAATGTTTTATGCGTTTTATGATATCGTTTATGTATGTGAATAGGTGTAACAAGAACGAGTCCGAAAAAAAATGAAGGGAAAAAAAACTCCAAGACAACAAAGTTAATTTTCTACATGCATTGCATTTTTTATTAAAATTATTTTAAAGTCCAGGAACCGACAGCACAGCAAACTGATTTTAGAAATTACTTCCCGAACTACAAGAGCAGACTGAGACACAAATGCATTTTTGCAGGATCAAGTTTTGGCGAACCACATATACTCATATTAGCGCCATTAACAAAATCTGGGTGAACGATTACGATGATAAAAATCATGTATTTGATTTCCATTACAAAGACTTCAACGTGAAAAATCAAAATGCAGAATTTGAAATAATTAACGTCAAATGATAAAAGATTGAACATAGTTTCTCTAAACCACAAAGAAAGAATTCTCTACAGGGAGTTGCCCAAAATCACACGGTATCCGAAAGACCAGAAAAGGGACGTTAATAAAATGAAATAAAAGTTATTAAGGAAAGTATTAATGAAGAAAAATAGCTTCGACCGTTGTCAAACAACAGCATCTGGTTTTAAACATGTAGCGGTGCAAAGATGTTTCAATTCTGCATAGAAAAAAGACCTGGTTATGAGAATAAAATTAAGTTGCTGATGGTAGGGAATAAAAATATTTACATCCACAGAAAAGCACAGAGCAAAAGTTCTGGTTTAAAGAATTACATTTAGAGTTAAACTGAAATATTATTTTAAAAGAAAACGACCGTTACCAACTGAATGGTATTAAGAATTTAGATATTGTAAAATATTCAAAAAGGGGGTAGCTGTAAAAAAAAATAAATAATATGTAAAGGCAAACGCCTTTACACGTTTATTTTTCAAAAAAAAGTTCAAATTTTATAAGGAACAATCTTGACATATACTTCAAGAAAATAACAAAATGATCTCTCAATGATTTTTCATACTACTGATATGGATCTGAAAATATTTGACAGCTTAAAGTGTAAAAATCGCTCTATTTAAAAATTACATCCACAGAAAAGCACAGTGCAAAAGTTCTGGTTTAAAGAATTACATTTAGAGTTAAACTGAAATATTATTTTAAAAGAAAACGACCGTTACCAACTGAATGGTATTAAGAATTTAGATATTGTAAAAAATTCAAAAAGGGGGTAGCTGTAAAAAAAAAATAATAATAATAATATGTAAAGGCAAACGCCTTTACACGTTTATTTTTCAAAAAAAAGTTCAAATTTTATAAGGAACAATCTTGACATATACTTCAAGAAAATAACAAAATGATCGCTCAATGATTTTTCATACTACTGATATGGATCTGAAAATATTTGACAGCTTAAAGTTTAAAAATCGCTCTATACAAAAATTACATCCACAGAAAAGCACAGAGCAAAAGTTCTGGTTTAAAGAATTACATTTAGAGTTAAACTGAAATATTATTTTAAAAGAAAACGACCGTTACCAACTGAATGGTATTAAGAATTTAGATATTGTAAAAAATTCAAAAAGGGGGTAGCGGTAAAAAAAAAAAAATAAATAAATAATATGTAAAGGCAAACGCCTTTACACGTTTATTTTTCAAAAAAAAGTTCAAATTTTATAAGGAACAATCTCAACATATACTTCAAGAAAATAACAAAATGATCTCTCAATGATTTTTCATACTACTGATATGGATCTGAAAATATTTGACAGCTTAAAGTTTAAAAATCGCTTTATACAAAAATTTAAAAAAATCAAGATTTCTTTATTAGTCCGAGAGGTGGAAGCACAGGTAATCACCTTTTCGAGTCCACAGTTGAAATTCCAGAACTAGTTAAAACTCGATTCGCAATCGGTCTGCCAAACCATAACCTGGCGGAAAACACCTGAAAATCCGATTTTACCTGTTGATTTGCTGGTTCGCCATTTTGTTTTCTTTTCACCGAATCCCCCATGTTTTCACACTTTTAGGTGCAGGAAAACACAGTTGTAGACCTTCGAGTCCACCGCTAAAATCGGATTTTCAGGTGTTTCACAACAAAATGTATCTTGGAAGTGCCATTGCGTTTTAATACACAAATAGAAAAGTATCTTAAGTTGGGAATTCGATGAGGTGATTTTTTGTACTGTCACGTCACTGTCTATATCATTTTGTTATGC
Organism: Maratus speculifer; assembly: GCA_964019185.1. NCBI lineage: Eukaryota > Metazoa > Arthropoda > Arachnida > Araneae > Salticidae > Maratus > Maratus speculifer. The sequence goes on along the minus strand of OZ025289.1, from coordinate 89,608,389 downwards.
TGGTGAACCGGCATTCAAAAAATACTGCAATATGCAAAAATGCATGTTTTATGCTGTATTTAGGAATTGAAAATCTTGATTTACAATTAAAATCAATGGCCGCAGTTAAGCGTTTTTCGTGACTTCCCACAATTTGGCTTTCTGTATATGAGCATTTTTAAATTCACATTCTCATATATCATTTGCGAATAAATATGAATTTAAAATGAAATACTATAACTCATATCTAATTTCAGACATTGAGTAATGCCCATTTTTTTTTTTAATGATTCTACATATTCGCATATATCACAAATTGAAAACATATTTTCATCATCTTCTGTTTTCAACTAGCTAGAAAAAAGACAAATTTAAATGATAAATAAGAAAAGACTAGCCGCCCTTGGCGACCAGCTTGCTCTGCCTTAAATGTATACTATGTATTAAATCATGTTGCTTTTATTCATAATTTATTTTAATTGCTCATTTTTTTTTTACAAATTAGAAGATTCTGCTAAAGATTTATGCGCGTATATCATGTATGCACCACATTGGCGCGATTGTAGCAAAAAGGCAAATATATGCCTTACATGATAACTCGGGAATTGTTATATATTCATTAATAAACTGTCTTTATTTACTTTTATTTTCTTTTTTAAAATGATATAATTTGTTCTATAATGATTAATTAAACATTTTTATTATTTATATTTATTTCTTTTTTGAAATAACAGAAAATAGTTACAAAATATATATGTAACTGGTATTGAAAACGAAGTTTTCGCCAAATTGCCATCAGAAAACATCGCACCAAAGTGGTGCGTATATGATATCTTTGTTGGTAAATGAAGCACTCGGTATTTTTATGCTAACTTGGCGCATCGCCAAAAATTGTACCTGTGGCATTTTTTTTATTTCATTTAAAATGTATTTAATAAAATAATCCTTTCACCCATTTCAATTATAATAACATAACTTTAATTTGAAACTAAAACGTTTAAAATTCATGATTTTTATTTACAACAATATAATTAAAAAAAAACGATATTTTGAAGTTTTATATAATTTTTTTAAATCTTCAAATTTGGAAAGGGGTTTTATTGACACTTATAACAACTTATCTGTTGCATCGAATGATCGAAATGGAGCTCCACTGTTTCATTTGGGAGTTGCCATTAACCAATTAACAAATAACCGTGATTTTTGTGCCACATACGTTAACGTAATATATATATATATTGAAAGATTCCAAAACATATTAAAGGCATTACGTATTCCATTATATATCCATAACATACATAAGATTTTTTTTTTATTCTTAATTATCATTTTCGCTCAAAAAAGCTAAGTGCAACTGCTTTTAATCGCAAATCACATTTACATTACTAAAAATTATAAAATTTTGATTTTATTTTAACATAAAAACAGTCATGATAAATAAATGCGAAGTTTGCAGTTTAGCACTTTTTATGTGATATTGATGTATGTTGAGAGTAAATCTAAAACCCTTGTAGGAAATATTGTTTTGCTTTCAAAAACTATATTTTACGTTTCACCAGCTTGCTACGAAAATGCAGATACATATTTAGAATTTTTCATTAAAAAATAAAACTATTAAGATATATCTTTACTTTCTGGCACTTTAAAGACAATATAGAAACATTTTTAAATGCATTAAGAACTGAATTTAAAAGTATGATTTTCCTTACCAAGTAGAATTTAGAAATGGAATAAATAATTCTTTGATTTTTTTTTTCAAGAAATGCTCACTTATAGATTTTTCGTAACACAATCCCTTTAAAAGTTATAAAAGGATAAAAATATTCATATAGTATTATTTGCATTAAAGCTATGAGGTAAACTGTTATTGGCTTGCTGTTACTACAGCAATGTGCAATCTAATCAGGTTTATTGTAATATATATTTTATACTTATAAATGATATATAAAGTTTTAAACGGTATTTATTCTAAGGCACACGACAAAAATTCAGCAATTAGCATTTACAGCATTTTTGTTAAAATTTCGATTTTTAGTCTAGTTAGACCAGATAATTATATAATTATCTATCTTAATGGAGTTCTATATTAATTAGTATTAATATTTATTTATTTCATATAGAATACTGAACATTATTTCAAAAAAACTTTTTTATTTTAACTTTTTATTTTATTAGTCTTAAAATATGAATATAATTTAAATACAGTGGCTCTCTCATCTGAATACTCTCTAATGTAAACACCCCGGTATTATGAGCACATTCCGATGGTCCCGGTGAAACTCCATAGACTTAACAAAAGATGAACTCTCTGCATTCTGAACACTCTCTAATCTGAACACCCCACTATGATGAACGTTTACTATTAACACTATTATACTATAAACACTACTGTTTTTAATCCCCATTTCTACTATACCTCTCTGTAAACTGAACATGTATGTGTTTGCAATTTGAATTTGGATTCCCATTATGGAAATTTGGAGAAACTATTACAGAAGAACAAGAAGTGTTCAACAAACTCGACTAAAAAATAGGGGAAACTGGGGCAAACTGATACACGGGGCACATTGATACACTCCCCGTACTGCACACAGGGTCATTACAGGCCCAGCCGAAATAATTGAACCAAGGATTGTATATTACATGCACGAAGTAGTCACCTACACGGACGGATCCAAATTGGAATCAGGCGCTACAGGTTCGGCCTTTGTAGCATACAAAAATAACCAAAAAGTAATGACATGGTCAGTGCCCCTAAGAGAATGCAACAGCGTTTTTTAGGCCGAACTACTGGCAATACAAAAAGCAGCGGATTGGGGCAACGCAACAGGTGAGCCATAAAGCATACGCTCGGATTGCAGATCAGCCATAGAATCACTAAAAAAGCCATTTAATGTCAATGAAACAGTAGATAAAATACAAAACTTAATTAAAGAATCCAACAATAAGTTTAAAATCAGCTGGGTCAAGGCGCACGTGGGCATCCAAGGAAACGAGGATGCAGACGAGTTAGCCAAAACCGCAGCGGAAAACACAAATAACAAAAACAAATACTATATGAAAAAGCCAATCTCAAAACTGAAACGGACACTCAAAGAGCTAACTATGAAACAATAGCAGTTCGAGTGGGATTACGGGGATACAGGCAGGGAAACACATCAGTATTTTCCAACAGTAGGTGAAAGCAGACTCATAAGTGACTTTTTACTCTCACAACTCTACAGAGCACATGGAGCATTTCCAGCGTATCTCCACAGATGTAATAAAGCGGACACTCCGGACTGTGCATGCGGCACGGAGGGTACGCCTAAACATTATCTCCTCCACTGCCCACTCACCCAACAGTACCACCTGGTAAACATAACAGCAAATAATGATAAACTGTGGCACGAACAATTAGGTAAAAACAAACACGTACAAAATAAAGCAAAAACAGTAATCAGGTGGCTCCAAGAAAACTGCGACAGTATCACAACATTAAAGCAAACAAACATATAAAACAGAAAGCCCTCTCATTTTGATAACCCAGCAGAAACATAATACTGTATGTTATGTGTTATATGTTGTATGTTAAAAAAAAAAAGGCTTAGGATTTTTTTTTCGCCCCCCCCCAAAAAAAAAGAAATTGTTTGTATATGTTTTATGTCCTTTAGCAGTGTGCGGTAGTCGCAGAACATCAGCTGTAACCATGGCCCGCAATAGGAGCCCCACAACATATGAATTGCATGCACAACGAATATCACCAACGGTTTAGCAAGTTGTGCAATATGACATAGTAAGAAGCTTCAAACGCCCCCGACACTGCTTGTCCGTCCACTGTGTTGTGTTATAAAAAAAATATATATATATATATAAAAGGTCTAGGAATCCCCTAATGTCAAAAAAAAAAAAAAAAAATTAAAAACTGCTTTTAATTTTAAGTTTTATTTTCATTTATTATTTTATTTATTTTTTTTAATTCTTTATTTAACTATTTTTTTTATTTTATTATTACTAATTTTTATTTATTTAATTATTTATTTTTGACAGCTCGCCTCTTTATTTGGTGCAGTAGGACTCTGTCCGCACAAAATACCGGGCCCGCTCTAATGGGGCAACCCAGGGAGCCAGTTTTTCTCGATGGGGTACGGTAGAAAGGTGTGTTCTTGTCTCTCTCTATGCAACGCTCTCGTTTGCCTTGCTATTTGGCGCAAAAATTTTCCTCCATCAGCGGTACGACTTAGCTTTTAGGCCATTTTCTGTTTTTTTTATTATTCCCTCAAAATTTTCCCAACATTCAGCTAAGTTCAGTACCATTGTTTAGGCTCAAAAACATCCAGTCCCATTTCGTCTGGTAAAATGAGTACAAGGTGTGCGGCAACAAATCACAAAGTTAACCCAATGTGCAATAAACCACAAAGATTACCAACAAAGCACTTAACCTAAACAGCCGACCCGGGTACTTGTCTTAGTGGTTCGCCACTTTGCCGGCAAAAATTACATCATGTACGCTAATGGCGCCTGGTGCATGTAAAATCCGTCGTGGGTGCAAAGTCCTCCAAGTTACCTGTGAATTGAAGGTGCCTTGCCAGGTGAAGGTCTCGTCATCTGACCAAGGCTCTAAATTATGAGACCATCTTGCGAAGCCATTTACAGTTCAAACAACAGGATGTACCATTAATTAACAGGCGAAACAAAGTATGCTCAACGACAAGCAATTACTGCAGAAATGATGGCATGCGTAGCAAAGAAATCAGGTTTATTGCCGCTACGCGGTAATTAGGCGGTCGACCGCCCCGATACCAGGTATCTAACCCGTTAAGCTGAGATAACTCGGCAGGTAGGGGCCTGGCCATCGGTTAGAAAGAAAGAAAGAAAGGGTCATTACAGGAAGTTTCACAATAGCTCCAAAATGTGATACTAGTGCACTCAACTATATACAGAAAGTCTTGGAATGATTCAGTAGTTTCATGAAATGCGACGGGTGATTATTTGTTTTTGTAAGTCAAAAGTAAATTTGAGTTGTACAATTGAAACGGTATTATACAACTGTTGCAGTATTTTCAATCGAAAAGAATACTCTCCCTGACAAATAAAGCTACTCTTTATCAGTTACTCATTCTTTATTGTTAGATAAATTATGAAGTGTTGGATTTGAGACTCATTTTATTAAAAATGACTGTATGGGACACATTCATACAGTCTATGTCGGGGCACATTGATACAACCTAAATCCTTTTCTAGTTAAATTTTTCCTTACCTTTTATTATTTTTTTACCATACACTCCTTAATCCAACCATTTTTTGCTAAAAATTTCTAACATTAGTTTTTATTGAAGTGAAATAGCTCTAATCTCTTTATATTAGAACATTTTATAGTATTTTTGCAAACCGAAGACGTACGAACTTACCCAACATCTAGTGCTAGTAGAATTAACAAAAGAAAAGGACGGCAGCCTGGAAAAACTCAAATTTATTTTGATTCTCCAGAGAAAAAAAGTATTTTTGACATGAGAAATGCTAAGTAAGAGAAACAAGCTGTAGATCAGCACAGGATAATTATATTATAAACAGAATATTTAATATAATTATCCTTTATTTTCTGTTTATAAACCGATTTATAAACATAAAACCTGGTAATTTTTTCACCTTTCCTAAGAAAGAAGATAATGTTGGGGTTGAAGTGCCAGATATGACAAAACCACAGCCAACAATCAGACAAGGAACAGCCAGAACATCAGGTCATTATACATTTCATTTTGATTGCTTTAATATTGCTTACAAATAAATTGGGCGATTTGAATTACTATAAACAAATATAAAATGGTTTGCTAACTATTTTTCTATGAAAAATATGCATTGGTGTTATTTTATTTCCATTTTCCCAGACGTATCAAAGTGTTTCATGAGGTGTATTAGTCTGTTCCGGGGATGGGGCACATTGATACAAATGACTTTTTTTGATTTTCTAAAAAATTTAATGCAAAAATAATACGTAAAACAACGATTGTACATTTTTATAACACACTACACATGTTTTGCTGACACCACATTGAAAAAAAAACTTGAAATTTTTGCTCACTGGACACCAAAAAAATTCTTAGAAAAAAGCTGTATCAATGTGCACCAGTTCCCCCTATACAGAAAAAAATCGCTGCTAGATTTTACGCATGCACTTGAATTTGCTATTTGTTTAAATACTTCAGATAAAATCCTCAATTAAATTTTGGAGCGCATGTTGTTACATTGTTATAAGCTGCCTGCTGTAAGGAAAACCATTTTATGATTTGTTTTTTAGAAAATATAAAAAATTAGTTTTTGGTTAGTTGGAGTCAATTACGGTGAGTTAAAATAATTCACTTTCATTTTACTTCTTCCAATTAATATTTTTATATGAGTTATTGTTAATCATATCTTAATCACGACATTGTAAAGATTAATTTTTGAAATTTTAAATGTTTTCTTCAATTCATCAACAACAGGGAAAATTGATATTAAAAAAAACTATTTGCTTAAAATTTTGTTGCTATTTAATTTCAGCCCATTTGATTTTTGCCCGTAATAGGATATGCAATAAGATTTGTAGCAATCATGTTAGTTTACTTTTAAAACTTAAAAGGAAGGAAATATAATAAAAACCCCATCGCACGAAATTTATTTGATCATTTATTGGCTTGGTTACACTGCATAGTAGAGGTAGTAGTAATGCATTTCTAATCTCCCTCTATCATGAACAGCCCCATAATCTAAACATTTTTGGTCTGTCCCATGAGTGTTCAGAATAGACCCATATAGCTCACTTGGTTTCAGCGATGTCTCAGAGCCATCGCGACGTCCCCTTATCATCACATCTCAGAGTGATGTAACCAGATCATCTCTGAGATGATAAAGCAGACTGTAACTTAGACGTTTTCCTGCGACAAACAGGAGACATGAGTTCTGACGCGAGCTGTCGTTTTGGCGAAAGGACGAGTACTTCCTAGTTATTTGCGCATGCGCAAATTTAATGGCGTCTAAAGAAGAATTCTTAGAGAAGTTTGGTGTGTTTGTTTTTGTTGTTTGCGTTCCATGTGATTGCTCCGTGTTTGGATTTTTTTATTCAGTGTTGAAGTTTAAAGTCACACTGTCCTAAAAATTATTATATTTATTAATGATAATTATCATTTATATTTTAAAATATATCCAACTTGATGAACTGTCTCTTGCAGTTTTGAAAGTACTACATTACATAATTGTATTCAATTTTTCCCGCACTGAGAACTATTATAAATAATAACTTTTTGATAAAAAGTTTGATTACTGTTGTTGTTAAATTGCAAACATATTAAAAAGGTTATACTATATGTGTTTTTATTTGACGGAATCATTTGTAAGTATTATAAAATAAAATTTTGTTTGTTGTTTATTTTACGTACTTTATTTAGAGTGAATTTTAATAGTCTCGAAATGTAATTAACCAATCATTAACTACAAAACTTGTGAAAGATTTGCATAAAAAATCTATTTAAATGTATATTGACGATCACTGTAATTAAAAAAATATCCAAAAAGATTTATTTAGAAGAGTTGAATCATGAAAGGTAAGTGCTGTAATTTATTAAATTTATTATCATGTTGTCATTTCTAGATACATTTTTCTAAAATATCAATGTCTTTATGTCTTTATATAAAACTTAATTTGCAATTTCATTTGCTGTGTATCAAAGATGTGTTTGTGAGTTACATTTAAAAATAATAAAACTGAGTAAATATAAAGTTCTATATTATCCACAGTATTTTGCTAATAATACCTTTAGCTTTGCTAAATTATATCTTTGTCTAAACAATTCAATAACCCAATGCTCATGCTCAAGTTTTATGCCCTTTTGGGTTTAAAAAAATAACTTATTTGTTTACGTAACGAAAAAAATAACCCATTCAAAATACAAACTAAAGAAAATTCATATTGCAAATAAGCTTTGCTTGTTCGTATGTGTGTGTGTGTGTGTGGGGGGGGGGTAGAATTATAAGTGCCTCCAGACCTTGACATTCATATTTTTATAATAAAGTTTATATTTTTATCTTATTAAAAATATTGAATTTTTTTTGTTTTGATGAAGAGCAATTAACAAATTTGTTATTAAGTGTAGTTAAATACGGGGCAGGGGTGTATGACTTTTACAGAACTCTATTTTTTGAATATCTAAATTTCTATATGTTATTTCAAGGTAATAAGAGTGACTAGTCATTGTTTTTTTATTAAGGTCATACATGACCTTGCTGCGAGTGCACCATAAGAATTCTAAATCCTTATTATCCATATAAGAAGGTTTCTGGTTATTTATTTATATTTTTATTCATAAGCTTATATTTCTTTCAGGAAGAATGAGTGTTAAAAAGTTTTATTTAAACACTACTTTAGACATCTTAAAACTATTAAAAGTTACAAATTATTCAATATCTCCATGAGAAATAATAAATGAATAATCATTTACGAGAAGCATTGTTTTATATCTACATGATGAAATTCTAATAGACCATAGTGATTTTTTGTCATTGAAGATAACTGCTGAACTTCGAAAACTGGAAATATGTATAATTAAAAAATTTCATGGTAGTTAACACACTTTATTTATTTGTAAATATTTCGAAAAAAATATAGTTATGATAAATAATGAAATAATATCTGTATTAGAGGATGAAAAATTTATATAAATTGGCAAAGCAGATTTAATAATAATATTACTTTTATAGTTCAGAGAATCAAATTTTGAAATTTATTTAGCAAAATTATTTTAAACTACTGTAGAAATGTGAAATTTTATGATTAATCAAGTATTTTTTGATTTATAACACTGTCATAGTACGACAAATTGCAAAATTTAACAATTATGCTCCAAAAACTTTTTGTGGATTTATAATGTCTGTTTTTAAAAGGATGAGAAAATTTATAAACAAAGATAAACAATCTCTTTGTCCCATACTGCTTACAATAGTCTCGCTCATGATAAATTATATACAATATGAATCTTTATTATTTAATTGAATTGATATCATAGAAATATTTATTCAACAATATAGTTATCATTTGCGGCTTTAAAAAAGTATGTAGATTTTTTTTAGCTGAAGGATACAGATATATATTACAGATTTAAATATAACTCACAAACACTTAAGTGTTTGTGAGTTGTATTTAAAAATAATAAAACTGGATAAAAGACCAAAATTTTATATTATCCTCAGTACTTTGCTAAATTATACCTTTGTCTAAACAAGTCAATAACCTAATTTTCAAGTTTTATGCCCATTTGGGTGTAAAAATTATAATTTATGAGTTTACGTAATGAAAAATAAATAAATAAATAACCCATACAAAACACAGACTAAAGAAAACTCAAATTGCAAGTAAGCTTGTTGAAATTGTTACATAATTTGAGAATATCTGATTAAAAATATTGAAATTTTTTGATTTGATGAAGGGCAATTAACAATTTTTTATTAATTGTAGTTAAAATGGGACAGGGGGTTTATGATTTTTACAGAACTCTTTTTTTTGAATATGTAAATTGCTGTATCCTATTTCAAGATAAGAGTTTTTTAGTCATTGATATTTTTGCACAATAAGTACACAGGAATATTTTAATTTGAACCTGGTTAATAGAATAAAGGTTTGATTCCCCCCCCCCCCCCAAAAAAAAAAAAAAAAAAAAAACATAGTAATTAGAATAGAACAATTTATAAATGGAATAAAAATTGTCATTACAAATAATGAAATTATATCTGTATTAGAGCATGTATAATTTGCGTATATGCAAAGCAATTAATTGGTTATATCATTCTTATAATTAAGAAAAGCAATTTTTACTTACTTTTCTGATTTTTTTTTTAAATTTTTAGATATGTGAAAATTTATGATGAATCAAGTACTTAGAGATTTATAATATTATGTGATAATACAAAAGATTGCGAAATTTAATCCTTTTCACTTTGAAGACTACTAATAAAGAAAAAAAGAATTCAATAGATTCCAAAATTTAATCTTTTGCACTCTGAAAATTATGAAAGAAGAGAAGGGGTAAAATGATACAGTGCATCAATACATTGTTTAATAAACTTTTTATTAATACTGAGTAAATTAATGTATAAATTTTAATCATAAAAATTAACTTCCAAGAGTAGTAATACATAAAAATTAGCATTTTATGGTGATCTACTATTAATCATGATTAACAATTAATGTTCATCAAATATAAAAAGCTTACATTCATAAATGTAAATTTTATAAACAATTAAATTTGAATTAAAACAGTTCATAGATTGAAGTATATATGATTTGTAAATAGCAACACAGAAATAATTAATAATAGAATAATAATAAAAAGTTGCTTTATAATGTCTTTTTAAAATGGATGGGAAAAATTGTAAACAAACGGAATAAACACTAACATTTTTCTTCGTATAGTTTTTCTCATAACCTACATAGCATGGATGGTCACAGTGACGTCACTGCACGTCACTGCAAGTCACTGTGGTCACATCACATCTGTGACCAAAATGCCACCACTCTGTGAAGTCGCATCGTGACTTAGATGTGAACATCTTAGAAAGCTTAAAATAATTACAAAAAGTCTCTAAAACATGACTTTTAATGTAAAATTATGTTTTTGTTTTGGCAATATAAAAAAATACGTCACTGTGATGTCACTTCATGTAACGTTCGTCACAAATATGTGACATAATACCACCACATTTTAAAATCGCAATGTGACAAAAACATGAACTTAAAAAAAATGTGAATCAATTCTTGAAGCAATTTTTAGCTGATATATCAAATAAAAATTGAGTTCAAAAAAATTATTGTGGCGCTGACTTGGTGAAAATGATTCCAGTCTTGTATCACAATAATTAACATTGAACTTAACTTGTACGGCAAAAATCTTCTTGCAGTTTTTGTTTTAATATGTTGTTAAGTATGTTTTTAAAAAGTTATTTGACAAGATTTTTTCCTACAGAAAATTAATATGAAAGAAATTACAGATTGATAAAGAAAAACTTTTCATTCTCCATAACACTTTTTTTATTTTTTTAAGAAGATGCGTATTTACTACGTTTGATAACCTTACTTAAAAAATATATTATCACCATTAAATCTACCTTTATACATTTTAAAAATTTAAACTATGTTTTATCTAATAAACTCTAATTGTTAATATTATTTACAAAAAAAGGGGTTTATGAATAATTTTTAACTTTAATTGTTTTGAAACTGACAAAAGTAAAAGATTAATTAAATAATAAATAAAAATGTTTAGCTAGAGACACTCGTATTAAATTATTGTGTATTTAACTTCCAAATCTGTTGTTTACAAAATGAAATAAACGGTCATCCGCATTAAAAAATTAACGATCGTCTGCAGACGACTTTTTACTGGAGAATAAAATAAAGTTCTAAGGTGCCAGAAATAAGTTTGCTGGAGAGCATATGGCAGTTATGTGCGCGTATTGAAACGGATTTAAAAATTTAAACAAGAAAATCCTCAAGAGCAATTTTTAGCTGATATATCAAGCAAAAAATGAGTTCAAGAGAATTATTGTGGCGCTGGCTTGGTGAAAATGATTCCAGCCTGTGTCACAATAATTAATATTAAACTTAACATGATCGGCAAAAAGCAATTTGGATAGAAAAACGGCAACAAGACATAGGTATGACTTTTTTTCCTTTTCGCTGCTTGCTTTATCGATATTGTTATTATTAGAACGATTTTAGTTAGCTTTTCAAAAACATTATTTATTTTGTTTATATAAAAAACTTCACCATCAATAATTTGGATCAGGTTATTAAAATTAGTGATTTTAATTGCATTTTAATCTAATTTGTTTCTTTATTTGGAATATCTGGTTAAAACAAAATGTTTCCATAAATATATCAGCATATGGAAGAGTATTATAATCAATCGGTTATACAATTACTAAACATTTTATGCTAATTAAAATATTTAATATAGAAATCCTTTTTTTTAATAAAATTATTTGTAAACATACTTTTAAAATTTTTGTATCAAGGTATGTTATGAAACATGGCATAATTTTATTTTTTTTATTGCATCTGCTCTGAAGACAAATTTATAAGAAATAGGGTAACAAAAAGAACTATTAAAAGAGATCGTGAATATGCAACAATAATAATTGTTTAATGAATTTTTCAACCTAACAAATATTATAAAATTTATAAAAGAAGTAATCATAGTGGGTGAAAACGTCTCAGTTGATAAACATTCTTATTGGAATATTTTCAAAGAATAATAACTATAAGTCTGAATGAAAATTTAGAAGTTAATCAATCAATAAAAGTTAAAATATGATTGTGCTTTAGAAATAACACTAAATTTCAAATTATGTATTATATGCGCTATTAATATACATCATGATTAAAATGGCTTTCTTATTTATAATTACCGTCTAATCTTGTAAATAAAATATTAATAATTTTATTTAACGTGTATGTGGTTTCATTTTAAGTTTATGGTCAAAGTTTCATAGGGTAGGTTATGCTAGCAATAGAAATGGAGCCTTTTTCATGTTTTTTGGTTCATAAAACAATAACTAATAAATATTTTGCTTTAATTATTTTTTCATAATTTCCATTAGCATGTATTATAGCCTGGGCTATTTTTGACAACTTTTAATTAAACCAATCAGGAAGCAGAAAATAATCTTTAAAATTTCCACTGTTTTTCAGTGAAAATCTTAATGAATGTGCTAGGAGCTCCCTTTATTTAATAAATTTTGGTATTCTTTATTTTCTTACAAAATTTGAATGTTTTCGTTTGAATAGTAATAGCAAATTTTGAAATTTATATACTAATGACCATTTAAAAAATGTCCTTTATTTTTAAGGTTTTAAGAGGGGGGTTCATTACTGGGATAGTTAATTAGTCATTTTTCAATAATGAACACCCAATGTAGACAGTTTCAGTAATGTTTATAATGCGTGAAATATTTTTTCATAACTAAAAACCTAAATAATCAAATTTTCTATTTAAATTTTACATGCCAAAATGGACACAAAAACAAAATTATTATTTAATTATGTTATTATTTAATGTGTATATTTTCATAAATAAAGATGTAATTTTGGCAATCAATTACACTGATAAACAAATTTTAACGAATTTTCGATTACTTTATATACGTTGGGTGTTTCTTATAGATTTCAAGCTGCTGAAAAAGAATATGTTTGTATAAATTTTCTATCACCCTCCAATTTTGAGAAATTTGATTTATACTTTTTGGAGTATATAGGCATCGTATAGGCATCGTATAGGCATTATAATTATATTACATTATTCTCTTTCATGTATTTGATACCCACAAACATTCCTTTTTCTTATTACAACGATAGAAGATACAGCAAGAGAGTAGAAAAGGATGTCCTCCTAATAAATTTTATGTTAGCAACCTTGAACTGACAGCTGTAGCCACCCTTCAGTATTTGACTTTAACCATGACAGTTGTTATTAGTCCATGACAGTTGAAACTTTCGTTTGAGTGTACAACTATTTCTTTGTTCTGTGAGACTTTTTAATTAAATTTTGATGGTAATTATCATATTTTCCTCTTCAATATGTAAAACATGTCTAAAGGATTCTTTAATGAACCCGATTCTTTTTGCTATGTGTGCAGGGAGCTAACTTTGAAAAAGCATCGATGCGCTTTCACGCCATTCATAAAGACTGCCTGTTATATATACTTTGGATATAAAGTAGGTGAACAAGATAAGAAATGGGCACTTCATTCTTGTTATACACGATGTGCTACAAACCTCCGGGCATGGATGAGTACAAAAAAAGTGTATGTTCTTTGCTATACCCATGATATGGCGCATGCCGAAGGATGATATAACTGACTGCTACTGATATATTACAAAAAATAAAGGATACTCTTCAAGAAGTAAACATAAAATTAAGTACCCGAATTTATATTCAGCATTGCATAATGATGAATTACAACAGCCGAAACCTTCAGAGAATTTTACATATGGCGATGCAGCAGTAGAAATAGAAATTGATGAAACTGAAACTTCCTCTATATCCGATATGAACTATTCTCCTGGCATAAATGTAGAACCCAACCTAATTACTCAAAAAGAATTAAATAACTTTGTGAGAGACTTAAATTTATCAAAGAAAAATTCAGAATTACTTGGAAAAAGATTGTAAGGTTGAAATCTCCTGAACAACAATACAAAGATACATATTTATGGAGATTGACATAAGAAATATTCGACATTTTTTTCAAGAAAAGATGATTTATGTTATTGTAATGATATAAGTGGCTTATTTCTGCTTTAAATTGTTAATATAACTCGAAACAAGGGCCTATAAGAGAGCAGCCACAGATAAGACATTTACCACTACATAAAGTATGAAATTTCTTATTAATATCATTTCTTTTTCAAAAATTCTTTATATTTTTCTGAAGTTTTATAAACAATGCATACTTTCAGTGTTTTAAATATTAATTTTAAGCTTTATAAGTGTTATTTAAAAGTTTGTCATTACTAAAATACCAAATGATAAATTTCATAAGGTATATGTGTTGAATAAATACTACAAAATTCAGATTTTCAAGATTTTGAATTTTTAAAAAATCTGTGGGTGATGGAAACTTTTTAATGGCATATTCTTTCAGAGCATTACCTAAAATATAAAAGTCACCACATACTTAATTAGAAACAGAAACCTTGTTTATCAGTGTTATTAAAGTTATTTTATTCAATAAGCTATTTTTAAATATGTTTTTTACTGCAGGCAAACTTTGATGTAAAATTACCTCTTCTAAATATCTGCAACATGCCCAAAAGTCAATTACTTTTGCAGTGAGCTGAAAAATAAGATTTTATTTATTGTTACTCTCTTCCAAAATAGCAATTGTTTTCAAAATATAATTTTTAGAATTCTCAACATGCTTGTATTATTGGTTCGAGTTATATTTGTTTTATACCAAAGTTACGTTTATCAGTGGACTAGTTTCAGATCGTTGTTAGTAAAATATTAATTTAATCTTTGTAAATTTTGTAAAATTAAAAAGCTAGAGATAGCTAGGAATAGACAGTTGCAAAAGTAAGTTTGTATATTTTATAATTTTTTTATTTGTATATTGACAATATTGATGAAAAGTGTGTCATTTTCTGCTTATCAAAAGTATAAAAAATATCCATAATTTATTATTTTTAAATTTGAATTCATTTTTTTACGTATCTAAAACAACATTCGAGCATTTGCAGTTTCAAAATTAAATTGCCTTTAAAATAGTTGTTTGATTTAAAAACTGTGTCAATACATTTATCATATATGTTTGTATACCCTTTAAGTGCCCTTACTGTGTTTTTCAGTCACATAATTATAGAATTTAAGGTGCAACGCTAGTCACAGAAAAAGACCCGGATGATAATTTAAAGTCTATGGGAGCACTCTTTTCAAATATCTCGCTCAAATTTTAATACTTTTACATGATTTTTTTTATATAGGATAGCTGAGGACGATCCATAACCAGTCTAGTTTTTAATTTTTCAATTTTGGTTTCAGATTTAAAAAAAAAAAAAAAAAAAAAAAAAAAAAAAAAAAAAAAAAAAAAACTTTAAATTTTAAAACCGGTTTAAACCGGTTCTGAAATTGAAACCATCATAATATAAAAAATATATAAGCAAATTCGAAAAAGTAAAAACTAGGCCGGTTGTAGATCGCCCTCAGCTATCTTATGAAGAAAAAAACATATAAAAATATTAAAATTTGAGCGAGATATTTAAAATGAACGTACCCATAGACTTAACATTATCATACGGGTCTTTTTAGTGACTATTATGGAGCCTTACAGACTGATTTAATACAAAATTTATATCAATGTCTTTTTTTTTGCCGTGAATAAATTAATCACATTTGCAGTGAATAAAATAATCTGTGACGATAGTGACAAGATTGTGAAGACACTTTGTGACGTTTTTGTGAATATTTTGTAATCTGTGACGATTGTGTTACTAACTTTATGATGGTGGCTACATTCCCAGTGTTGTAATGTTGCACTGAAACACAATTATACTGTTATGAACATTGATATATAGTGTAAAATCAGTTACATCTTTTACAAAACTTTATTATATTTTGACGATGTATCTCAATTAAAACTTGAGATCTGCTATAAAAAGAAAGTTTCTGCATCAGACTGCAATGCTATACAGGGTGAGTCATAAATATCGAAACAATAGGCTATCTCCTCAAATATTGCCCTTAGACCCATACTTCCAATTGCAAAAATTCATAAAAAAATGTTAAATTTTTGATATGATAAATTGCGACTCCATGGGGGGTCTAGTTGAAAAGTTACGAAAATTAAATTTTTATACGGCCCCCGTAGGACAAAATTTCCAATTAGGAAAACTTTCCCTATTCAGTCCTGAATAAGACTAAAAAAGTTGCATCTTCATATCTCCAAAATTCGCAAAGTTATAGCCGTTTAAAAAATTCATCAGGTTTTAAGGGATTAGACACAAATTGAAATGCGCGCAATTCGAAAAACAATGTTACTTTAACAGTTCTAGAAAACGCGTAAAAAATCTATTTCTTGAGTTAAAGTTTTGATTTTTTTCTTTTTTTTTGTGATGGTTAGCCTTATAATTTGCTAAGAAAATCACATTCTAAAATTTCTCATACAATTTATAAAAGTTTCATGTGGTTAATACTGGTTTAAATGGGACAATCAAAAATCGTTATAACGCGTAACATTATTTATCGGATTTCAATTTCTTTCCATTTAATTAAAGATGGAAATCTGATTTTAGTTTTGTTCCAAGATTTTTTTTATATTAATTTTAAAACTATTAAAAATGTTCATTGAAAAAATAATATAACTTTTAAAAAAATCATATTTTCAAAAGCAAACATTTTTTTTAAAGTAAATTTTTTTTTTCAAATTTCTCGAAACAAAACTAATGTAAAAAATAAAAAATGACGTGTTTCAAGTTCTTTTTTCTTTTAAAAATTCTTAACATTTAATAATTTAAAGACAAGAAATAGAGGATAGAAAATTCATTATGCAGAAAAACGAAGTGTATTGTTTAAATGTCCGTCAGTTATTTAAAAAAATGCTTTTTCTAAGATGCAGATTAAGTCTTTTTTTTTCTTTTTAAATTTACCTCTGACAACTTCAGGCTTTTTACCGTCCTCCAGAGGATGTTAAAAAATCTGTATTCTGGGCCAGGTAGGGCCAGGACCGAGATGTTACTTTTTTCTGAAGACCCGCCAGGCCGGGCCTAGCGTACTTTTCATAAAGGAGGGGACTACTTCCTTCAACTTAGGTGCACTCTGCATGAAATTTTCAAACCCGGTCTCGACAAAACCCGTATTAAAATCACTGTCTCTGACTGACTTAATACGTGCATAAAATAAATAAAATTCGGCTTAATCGAATTTTTTTACGAAAAACATATAGATTTTAAAATCTTTATTTTACGAAAAAAAAAAAAACCCTTTAAAATTCATTTTTAAATAGATTATTCAAAGGCTAAAAAAGTTAAATACAATAAAACCAATGAAAAAAAATCTGCCTATGACGGAATTCTGTCCTAAACGGAAAATATGTTGATCCATGCAAAATAAATGCAATAGTACTTGAAAAGAAAATAAGCTCCAATTACATCTTCTATGGAGAGCATCTGTCTATAACGTATTTTTCTTTCCTATGTGATTCCGTCTTAAAAAGTTTTAGTGTATAACATTTTTCAGAGTCTCCAACGTATTGGATATGGATTAACGATATTAAAATATAAGTGAAATATTTACATATAAATGAGGGTTTCATTGATAAAATAAATATATTACAGCCTTTGGCGCTTCTTTAATAATAAGAAGTATAGATATAAACAAGTAAGAAAAATCATGCGTTAAGCATAGATTATGAAGCATTTTCCAACACTTAATGAAATCTTTAACAAAACCCTGTTATTTAGGGAAATAATGGTGTATAGCCAAATATACCCAAATATGTATTCCAGTACTTTTGAACAGCCCTGTATTTCATATGTCAGTTGATATAATGGGAAAATTTAGTTTAGCAGCAAAATACCCAGTAGCTTGAAATTTCTTTTTCAGCAATTCATACTATTAGATGGAAACATACTTGAATACTTTTGTTCAGCCCTGTAGTTTACATTGTACCTTTATTACACGTCAGCATTGGGCTAACATTTATTGTAAACTAAAGCACTTTTAAAACAACTGAAATCGCATTCTCATAAATTATCATTCATAGGCATTCATGTACCGAATTCTTTGCGTGGTCCTGTATATCCTTTTATCTATATTCTGCAATCATTTCTCAGTAAATTGAATGCAGCTCAGCGTAAAAATGCATAGCTTATTTAAGAACCACGCTTAAATAATTTACGCTCATATTCACTAACGCTGATGAGCTTTTTTGGGTAGCCCTGTATATGAACTATAACATTTATACACACCACATAATATGCATATATTTAGCGAAATATAAACGAGCATATCATCCCTCCATCAGCCGTCATCGGACACATGTATGGTACTTCAGAAAGAATATACTATTTCAAATCTTTTGTGTGGCTCTGTAAATGCTATGTACTTCATATTATGGAAGACAGTAGCGTATAATTTATATTAAGCTTCAGTGACATATATCTATTATACATGAAACAGCTTAATATATTTAAAATATGTCACACACAATTCCCCATTTTAACATTATCTAATGGAATTCTTTTGTGTGGCCCTGTAAATGAATAATAGCGACATTTTCACCTTATATTTAATAGAATGCATATTTTAATACGTTTGACAGGGTGTAACATCTTTAAAATTCCTTTGAAACGGTTTTTTCCCTATAGGCCGTAATGTAATGGGAAACTTTTGATTCGCCCTGTAGATAAACTAATCATGGTGGAAACTTCATTTTCGATAGGACTTGTGCTAGGGTAAACGTCAATAAAGTCCTAAAATTTCATGGCAATCCAAGTATATTAACCATTTTTCCCCATGGGTCGAAATGTAATGGAAATAATTTGATTCGCCCTGTAGATAAACTAATCATGGTAGAAATTTCATTTTCAATAGCGTTCGTGCTAGGGTAAACGTCAATAACGTCCTAAAATTTCATGGCAATCTGTGTACATTAACGATTCTTCCCCATAGGCCGTAATGTAATGGGAAACTTTTGATTCTCTCTGTAGATAAACTAATCATGGTAGATACTTAATTTTCAATAGGGTTCGTCGTAGAGTAAACCTCAATAACATATAAACATTTCATAGCAATCCGAGTATATTTACTGGAGCTAGAGCGCGGACAGACGGACATCCGACCAGACGGACAGACGGCCAGACAAACCGAATGCATAAGCACTTTTCAACTTTGTTGGAAAGTGCTTATGCCTATGGGTCGGTTTGGGACCTGACCTAGATATTTTGACCCGGGCATATGTCTGGTATACTAATTTAGCGTAAAAACTATACGCTGCTATTTTATATCCAAAGAAAAAGCGCTATCTTAAACCGATTTTTATTAAATTGCAATTTGTGAATGTTCCCTAACAAGCGTTGAAATTGGGACAAGAAAACACAATTTAGAGGCAGGGAAAAGTGGGTTAAGTCAGGAATTTTTGAGGATTTTGGGATTTAATATCTCTGTTGGATTTTTAGATACGGAGATGAAATTTGTTTTGTTCAATTTAGGAATAGATAAGGAATAATTTCCTAATTGGGAATTTTGCCCTACGGGGGCCGTATAAAAATCTAATTTTCGTATTTTTTCAAATAGACCCCCCATGGAGTTGCGACTTATCTTATCAGAAAATTCACCTTATTTTATGAATTTTTGCAATTGGAAGTATGGGTCTAGGGGCAATATTTAAGGAGATAGCCTATTGTTTCGATATTTATGACTCACCCTGTATAGACTTTATCAAAACAAAATATGTTTTGATTGCTTATATTTAATGAATCATTAAATATTCACGAAAAAATCTGAAGGCCACTTAAAATGTTAAACAGAAATGTTTCTTTCATAATTTTAATGCTTTTTAAAAAACAAATAGCTAAATTTCAAATAATTGTGATAGATCGAATATTCAATTGTCTTAAATATTTCCATTTATTGCAACAGAAATAAAACATGTAACAAAGATTAAAATCTGTATGGCATTGCAGTTTGATTCAGTAACTTTATTTTGGTGCTTTCTTTTCATAGCAGCTTTCAAGTTTGAATTGAGATATATTGCCAAATTATAATAAAGTTTTGTGAAAGATGTAAATGATTTTACACTATATATCAATGTTCATAACTTTATAATTGTGTCCCAGTGTAACATTATAGTATTGGCAATGTAGCCACTATCACAAAGTTAGTAACAAAATCGTCACAGATCACAAAATATTCACAAAAATGTCACAAAGTGTCTTCACAATCTTGTCACTATCGTCACAGAATAGTCACAGTTTCAAAGACAATTTTGTCACAAATGACACATTTTTCACATTTTGGTCACACCGTCACTTCACAAAGTGGTCACAATGTGACGTCACAAACGAGCTCTAAAACGGCTATAACGACTTCTCATTTCAGTCACTGTGACTTCACATCGACGTCACGTGACGTCACATCGACGGTCACAAAGTCACAATGTGACTTCACAACGACGTCACTGTGACGTCACCATGTCTTACGGGAATGAATCATGTTTTGTGTATACATATTTTTTTCTTTTCATTTTTTTTATTCCATTGATATAATAGTAATAATTATTCAATAAGTTATCTTTTGCTGTTTTTTTTATATATATACTTAATTTTATTAGCTGAAGGAATGTTTAAATTTATATGTAAATTTTTGGTAAATCTGCAAATATACAGGATAAGAGAAAACACATATTGCAAGGAAGCTTGCTGAAATTACAATATAATTTGAGAGTATATAATATTGAAGTTTACTTAATTTAGTATTGGTGCTTGTACGAGTGTGTGTGTGGAGGGGGGGAGGGGATGACTGAATTAAAAGCGGATTTAGGCATTTATAATTTTACAACAAAGCTCATACTTTTTATCTGAGTCTAAATCAACAACATTGTTTTCTTTTTTTTCTTTTGTTGTTGTTGTTTTGATGAAAAACAATTGATAAATTTCTTATTGAATGTAATTAAATAAAAGTGAGCAAAAGCATGACTTTTACAAAATTTTCTTTTTTTTAATTATGTTAACTTCTATATGCTATTATCAAGATAATAGAACTGTATCAGCCACTGATATTATTCCTCAATAAGTACTCGTGAAGATATTGTAATTATGTATCTCACTTTATTTATCATTGTATGCATGTGGAATTAATGATTAATCAAGTATTTATTCCTTTATGACATTATGTCATAGTTCACCAGATTGCAAAATTTGACTCTTTTTATTTCAAAGTTTGTACTGAAGAAAAAATGTGTGTGTGTGTGAGAGGGGCATTCAATTGACTGCAAAATTTAACCCTTTGCATTCCGAAAACTCAGTTTGAATCAATACATTTTATAGATTAAAACAGTGAAATACATACAATATAAAACAAGCAGCTCAGAAACATTTTTTTAGAAAAAAAAAAAGCTTTAGTATTTCTACTTAAAATGGATAAGAAAAATAGAATTGGTCATTTTGATTTTGAAAAGGGGTCAACTTCTATGCTATTGTATAGGAGTTGACAGTGTTTCATAGGCAATATAACATAAAATATTATGTTTATTTGATGTCAATTGTAATGGATGATGGCATTTTCTGTCATTAATTATAATATGCTAGGGTTTCGTAACATGTAATGCAACTGGGCAGATCAAAACAAGTTGAATGTAGATTCTGCCATTGCAGAATTGAGTTTCGCTTCCGATTAGAGAAAAAAAAATCGATAGAGGTTTTTTAGAAGGGCGACTCGTTTAGATTGCAATGAACTAACTTCACTTTTCTTGTGTTTATCAATATAATAGCAAACAGAACGGCGTGAAATACCCAATTGAATAGCAATTTCTCTCTGAGACATTGGTATTGAGGAATAATAAAAAGATACAATTTGACGTGCTGCTTCTTCAATGACTAGATTCATCAAAAACGGATTTTTCTTTAGTTTAAACACTTTTTTATAGACTCTGAGTAAAAGGAAATGCAATTTAACAATAAAACGAGTGGAACCCCGTCGAATTCGACGAGTGAAATGTTTAAAAAACCCGATCGATTTTGTTTAAAAAAAGGAAAAGTAATTACATTATTGAATCAATATATAATAAATATATTTACAAACTAAATGTCAAATTTGCCAGTTACAATTTTGCATGCAAATATTCGCACATCTTCAGTTAAAATTGTAATCTGAGTGCCGGCGAAATCAAGAAATTTTATTTTATATGCACTCACAGAAAAATAGTTTTATAAAAAAAAAAAAAAAAAAAAAAAAAAAAAAAAAAAAAAAAACTATCTTTATTTTTACAGTGACATTATTTTAACTAACTGAAGTCATCTGAAAGTAAAATCTGAATCTCAGCGTCAATCTCAATGAAAAGAAATATTGAAATGTAATATCGGGTACTACTATAGGTTATCCCGTCCACCAAAAAATTATCGCCAAACTATAAGATTAAATGCCAATAATGGATGATCGTGAATGTCACATTCAATGACATTAAATACGATTCATGTGTTTAAAATGTCATTAAGTGATTTTTATTTCGACTTTTTATTAATATTTTTATTAATATTCTACTAATTATTTGTTTTTTTGTTATTTAAAATAAAAATTATGTCAATATGTATAATTTGGCTATTAGTTTGGCGATTTGTATAATTTGGCGAAATTGGTCGACTGGATAACAGAGTAGTACCTAATATCGTTATGAGTAAAAATGCGATGTTTTAAATAGTGACGTCATTTTTTCTTCAAATGTTTTTTAAAAGTTACTGTTATTAGTAATATGGAAAAGGCATCCGTAATAAT